>JAQPPZ010008326.1:125000-143911 GCA_028583015.1 Wollemia nobilis
AAAATGCAAACTTCAAATGGACAAAAGCAAGAAAAAAATATTTTGAAATCATTAAACAATCCATTGCCATTTCTCTAGTTCTAGTGAATCCTGACTTCAACAAGAATTTCATTTTATATGCTTATGGAACTGAAGAGAGTTATGCATTTGTGCTAACTCAAAAGAATGGTGATGGAGAAGAACACCCCATATTTTTCTAGAGTTAAACTCTACATGAGTATCATACCAAATACAACTTCATTGAGAGGCAATTCTTTGCAATGATGAAGTCACTAAAGAAATTTAGACAATACTTGGTTCAAAGAAAACCCTAGTATATATAGTTTACATGGATGTTAGAAGTTTTATTTTACAAGGTGAACTAGGAGATAAAATGGTTGTTTGGATTACTAAGATCCAGGAATATGATGTAGAAATACATCCCACTAAGTTGGTCAAAGATAGAGCATTGTGCCAAGGATTAACAAGAAAGACAACTACAAAATAAATATTTGTTTATCATCCATCAATAGAAGATCATATTGAAGATTTTCAGTTAATATATTCAGATTGGGTTGATCATATGACCATATATTTCCAAACGAGAAGTTGTCCCTCAGGGTTTTAACCCATCACAATGGAGGAGATATAGGCTTCAAGCCTAAAAGTATGTCCTATTTCCAAAAGGATTATATAGGATAAATCTTGATGGAGTCCTCCTAAGATGTTTGAAATATGATCAAAAGAAAAGGTCATCAAAGAATTCCATGGAGGATTATCTTAAGGAAATTTCTCAAGAAGGGTCACAACATTAAAAATTATTAGGGTAGGCTATTACTGGCCTACTATATTTTTTGACACTTTTAAGGTGATAAGAGCCTGTGATGAATGCCAGAGGTATATGGGAAGAACCAAAAATGCATAATTCTCTCTCAATCCCATTTAGGTAGAAGAGCCTTTTCAACAATGGGGACTAGATTTCATTGGAACAATTAACCCAAATTCTTCAATAGGACACAAGTACATTTTGACTGCCACTGATTATCTTACTAGATGGGTAGATGCCATCCCCACAAAGAAATCATATTAGGAAGTGGTAATTGACTTTATGGAGAGCTTGATTGCAATATTTGATATTCTCGAAGTTATAGTAAGTGACAATGGTCCAACCTTCATAGGAGCTAAATACATTGATTTTACTAGCAAGTATGGCATCACTATTAAAAATTCTTCTAACTAGTATCCTCAGGGGAATGGATTAGCAGAATCAACTAACAAGAATCTACTCAAAATTTTGAAGATATCATTAGAGGATAACAAGAGAAGATGGCATATGTTATTAGAACAAGCTTTATGGGCATATATGATTACCATAAATAAGTCTATTAAAATCTCTCCTTATGCTTTGGTATATGGCAAAGAAGTAGTCTTTCCTGTACACTTAGATATACTAGATTTCAAGTTAATAGACACTGAATAAGAGTCTAATAAAAGTCCATTTGAAACTAGTGAAGAACACAAGATTATACTGAGAGGGGGGTGAAAAGTATAAGACCACTTTTTACTTTTCTTTTCTCAAACATTTTATCCAATATATCAATGGGAATATCAACAACAGTAATAAAAGCAATGCATGAATCACCATACACAATAGAGAAACCAATTTAACGTGGTTCACCCAATGTGGACTACTCCACGAAGAAAATATTTCACTAAAAATTTCTCAACAAATATCTTGGGAATCCTTCCATATTATAATATTTATGGACCTTTGTCCAAAGGAGACACTAATAATCAAGTTCATGGATACCTATCCACTAGAGACACTAATTTCCTCAGCTAGTTTGTGGATCTCTATCCATAGGAGAACTCCTCCTCTGCTCTGGTTGGTGATCCTACAAGAGACTATTGTCTCTGCTACACTGGCTTGAGGATATATCTCCATAGAAGACCTTTGTACTCACTACCCTGGCTAATGGATCTTGAAAACATGAGATTCCAAAAGTTTGAAAGGAAAACTAATGCGATGTATCCAAAACAAAACTAACGCTTAAATCCTACAAATTGCAATGCATGAAATGAGGAAAAGAGACGAATTGAAACAAAATGAAAGAAGTATAGGAAGCACAGACCTTTTGTATTTATTCTCTCTCAATATCAGTTACAAAGATGTCTCTCACCTTTTCAGGGGCTAGGTGCGTTAACATAGTTTCGGTTACAATGGTGGCTAGTGATCCTCCTTCTACGTGCCCACATGCAAAATGGGCGAGCCAAAGTGTTGTTGTCGCTGGTGTTGATGAATCCTCAATCCTTCTTGCTCCTCCTACATTCAAAGAAACAACAAATCGTTAGTAGCACCTGTTGCAAATATGAAGCGTTCAATCTCTAGGAATAATGAAAGATGCATGCAAAATATTAACTACAACGATATTTAAAATGATTCCAAACAACCTGTAAATTTTACAGAAACCAGGGAACATTACCAGAGGGCCACTGCCATCAGAACAGTCAGAAAATTCACCATGATTTTCTAATCATTCTTGTCCGGGATGAGTAAACCTACAACAAAACTAAAATCATTCTGGGTCGGGACAAATAAACCTGTAGACAGTTGGGTATCGTTCTGGGCAGGGACGAATAAACCTCCAAAAAATTGGTTTAGAGGCAATGCCCAAAATGTCTCATTTCTAGGGTTCCAAGTAACCTGCAAGGTTAGGGATTAGATGAATAGGGGTGTTTTGGGAAGACCCAGAAGGTCAGATTGTCCCAATTTGGCTTCGATCACTAGGAATTTGACAAGTTTTCCTGCATTGTTAGTGGAGACAAAATATAAAATAAACCTGATATAAAATACTTGAAATCAACTAAAACTTGGAATCTAATCTATTTAAGCAGCATAAAGCAAATCCAAAAATCATAGTTGGCAAATTTGCCATAGATCTATAATCGTCCCGGGGTGGAACGATTAAGCCTGTGGTAATGCAGGGTGCGCTCGCAAGCAATGCGCCCATCATTTGGGTCTCTGTTTTGGCCCCAATACACTTGGAATTGGTCCAAAATAGGTGTGTAGGTGTTGTCAACAAATTGGTGGTACAATGTGGTCAAGTGTTAGGTTTTGGATCCGAATTCACACTTCCAATAGCCACCCAACGACCTCTCTTGCAAAAGAGATCAAGGATGTGGAAAGGTGAATCAAAGGCAATGCATAGTAGTAATTTGGTAGCACTTCATTGCTCAAATGCTCCCAACCTATTCTCTTTTTGGGTGAGGGAGCTCACCATTTTATAGACTTTGATAGTCTCTTTGGAGGGGCATGCATGGGTGCCACTTGGCAACCATGCCTTCCCATTAGGGAGGAGAGTCCTCCCTGACTTGGGCCTCCATGATTGCCCCTTGCAATAGCTTCCAATGCTCAATCGGCTCACCTACATGTGCATGCAAGGCAGGGAGCAATAATTGACTGTCTTCGGCTGCCACTTGGCACAATTTTTCTTTTTACCCGTTGAACCTAGAATTCATCCCATCCAAGAGCAAATTGGTAATCGTCCCTGGGTAGGACGAATTCCAGTTGGTACTCATCCCGGGGAGGGACGAATTTGGAGCAGAGTGCTTGCATGTGCCAAATTGCTTTTTGACCTTGTAAAACTGCTATGTGAGTGGTTAGAACCAATGTTTAACCTCTGAGGGCTGCCCTGGGGGCTGTGTGTGTCAATGCAATCAGCGTTTACAGTCACATAATCATATTGGTTCTATTTTGGTTTCTACAGATCTCTATCCACTAGAGACTACTATCCTCTACTTTTTCACCTCCAAAAATTGCTCTTAGCTTAGCTCAATCTAAGTCTCAAATATGCACTAAACACAGTCCTTCGGTCTAGCACAAATCTGCTCAATCTCTATCTCAAATCTACACTAAACATAGTCCTTCGGTCTAGCACAAATCTGTTCAATATCTATCTCAAATATGCACTAAACACAGTCCTTTAGTCTAGCATAAATTTGCTCAATCTTTGTCTCTGGTCTGGTACAAATCTATCCTCAAGTCTACACCAAACTCTATCCTCAAATCTATCCTCAAGCCTTAATACAAAGCTTGATCCAATCACAAATCAACTCTGCTAGATCTACCCCAAGCCTTAACACAAAGCTTGAACAAATCAATCAATCAATTCTGCTCTCAAGTCTTCTCAAAGACTTATCTCAAATCTGTCCATAAGTCCTCTCAAGAACTTGCTCTATCTGCTCTCAAGTCTTCTCTAAGACTTGCCTCAAATCTACTCTACAAGTCTTCACCAAGACTTACCTCAAATATGCTCAACAAGTTCTCTCTAGAACTTGTCCAATCTGATTGTAAGCTTCCATAAAAGCTCACACAAATATATCCTTAAGCTTTCACAAAAGCTCACACAAATATATCCTTAAGCTTTCACAAAAGCTTACTCAACTTTGTCCTTAAGTCCCCTCTAGGATTTACTCAAATCTATCCACTAGATTTCACAAAAGCTTATTCAAATAAATTGCAAAACTTGCATACACAACTCAACTCAATCTCTTTCAGAAAACCTCTTCAATCACTCAAATAAGTTTCACTCAGAATCTTGTTTAACCTCAAAAACATATAGAGAATGGTTAGAGACTCAATATGTTTCACACTCACAAAACACTCACAAAACTCAACTTAATCTCTTTCAGAAAACCTCTTCAATCACACAAACAAATTTCACTTAAAATTTTATTTAACCACAAAAACATATAGAGAATGGTAAGAGACTCAATATGTTTCACACTCACAAATCACTCTATCACTTTCAAACTCTTTTTCAAATCAATTTAGAATAGAGAACAATTTGTTTCACAGAACTTGAACTATCACTCCAACACTTTCAATCACTAATGCTCATCCAATTTCACTCAACCATTCACTCAATGAAACACAACTTGCTTACAAACCCTAACCAAGTGTTTCACAATGCTTCCAAAAACTCTCACTATGGAACTCAACCTTGACTCAAGATGATTCCAAATTCACATAACAATGATACTCATGATCTTTTACAAACCCTAATCAAGCACATGAAAGCTTACTCAAATATTTCCAACAATGCTTATCAAACAATCTCACATAACAATGATACTCATGTTCTTTCACAAACCCTAGTTCAAGATAGTTCTCAATTTCACACTCAAATGTACTCACAAACTTCCACCAATCATGCACATGAAAACTCACTCAACAATGCTTATCAAACAAACCTTTTCACTCCAAATTTACTCAATCCAACAATATTTCACTCACAAGGAAGATGTGCCCATACCTTTTGTTTGATGGAGTTTTGACCTCAAAACCTGTCTCAACCACAATCAACCTCTTTGCCAATCTCAAAGGTTAGATAGCAAAAACCTTCTCAAAATTTTCATTCAAATATTTCCCTCAAAATATTTCACCATACAAAACATTAAATCTCAATTACACCTTATAATCTCCACACTTCAAAAATTATTAGCAAAGATTAAATAACTCACTTCCACAATTGATTTCCTTCATGCACCTTATTACTCCTCTCAAATAATTAACACAATAAAACTTTATTTCAAAATAAAATATAATGTCCTTTGAATACCTTATCACTCCTACTAAATTCTAACCATCAAAATCAAAATATAATATTTTAATTTTATAAAACTTATATCTCCCTCTCAACAAACTTTCAAACCTCCTTTAAAACTTCACGCAATACCTTAATGCAATTTTTGCACATTTAAAACCTTTAAAAATTAAACCATAAAGCGCATACCTTGTTTTAATGCCACCTCAACAAAATTGCATTCGACAAGATTCGAACACCCCACCTTGCCTTTCCAAGTGCCTTAGCACCTAGCACATCCATCGCTTGGGCTACGTGCCCTCACGAAAATGAAAAGTGCACCACATTCATTATAAACCTTGTCTCTTTTCCCTCAGCGCAAAACGAAACACTTCCCTTCAATAAAAAGCAATCGCGTGGATCGAACCCGCGATCTCGCATTCCACGAATGCCTTAACGCAACCCTTGGCTTCCACCTGCGCTACCAGGTGCTTTGCAATTATTTTTGCACTCCACTTCACCTTGTCCTTTCTATCTACCCAATCATGATTTAAACACATGTGAATATCACTTCTTCCTTGGCACTCAAATTACTTAGGTCACTTGGGCATTAATCGCATGGATAACTTTTGAAACAAAACTTTACCCTTTTTATATTGTATGCAATGTGCTTCACCACATCGGTGGATATTTGGAATTCAAAATAATTTCAAATTTTATATTTTAAACTTTAGCACCTTAAATTATTATTTAATTTTAAATTTTAACCTTATGGTTAAAATATTTAAAATTAAATAATTTAAACCTTAGTCCTCAAAATCTGCCACATGGGTTTTTAGGAAGATTTAAAATGTGATAACTCCTTGGCCCTCATTTTTCTTAAACCCAACCTGTATCCTGAAATATTATAATATTAAATATTATAATATTATTTTTCATTTAAACTTGCTTCTTTGCCTTTTTGGAAAAACCACTGGAAGACATTAACGAAACTTGGATATCAACCTTGACAACGAAACTCGGACATGAATACATGGATGATAATAAAACTTGGTCATCATCTTCTTGACATCAATGACAACAAAACTTGCTCATATTTCCAACAATCTCCCCCTTTTTCATTGATGGTAACCCATTTTTATTTTACCATTTCTTTTACCTTTTCAGTTCTACTCTCCTTGAGAAATAGCTCCCCCAAACCGAATGCTCTCTCCCTAACTCAAATATCTCCCCCTTTGACATCAATGGCAAAGGTCAAACTTTGGGGCTTGGGGCTAATAATGAGACTCTTAGCTTAGCCCCTCCCCCACCTCCTCTCTTGAGGTGGTTAATTTTGGGGTGGGAGTATCTCTACTCCCAGCATACATTGATCTTTACCTTTGTCCACCTTCTTCCTCAACTGATCCTTTTGATTCCTCTAAATATTCTTGTTCCTGCTTGTCTTTGGAAGTTTTTCTCTACACCACTTGGCTATATGCCCAACATTATTGCACTTATAACACTTAATATTGTGGTTCCTTGAAGGTGCAAATGTCTTAAATTTTCTCCTGGTGAAGCCATATCCATTCCTATCATGAACCCTACAATTAACTGCTTTATGACCAAAATGATTACAAGAGTAGCAATACCCTTGAAAGATATGGCTATTTCTAAAATTTCCATATTCCTATATTTCATGTGTCCTACACTATGTAGCCTTGTTCCCAAACCTATGATATGAGAAGCATCATCCATTGAAGAAATCTTGCCTTGACCCCATTGGTCTCTTAGTCTCTTCTACCCTGTGTTGTTTCTTGTTCCATTTGTTCCTCATTTGTGCATTGTTCCTTTCCTTGTTGAAATTTCTATTGTCCAACTCATCCTCAAAAGTCTCACTTTCTCTTTCACTCTCTTCTTCTAAAGCTTCTTCTTCTTTGGAGCTTGAGATTGACTCCTCTCCTTGTTCTTTATGTTCCTGTTCAAAACCAAGTCTTGTCTTGTTTGATGAAGATCTTTGTACCTTGATAATCTTACCTAATTTCTTTGAGCTTCTTCCAAACATGTGTAGCTTGTCTTTAGACTATTTTACTTTCTTCCTTAGTGAATCTACCTCATGCCCTAATATCTCACATTCTAAAACCTTTGCTTCTAACTTCTCTTTAAATCTCCTTGTCTTAGCTATTGAGTTGGTTAGATCTTCTATAAGATTTCCTTTCTCTTCATCACATTCTTGAAATTGAAACTTGAGTTTTGAGTTCTTCTTTCTTACCTTTCTTAGTGCATCAAGGGCAAAAATAAGCTCACCCTCAAGATCAACTTCTCCTACCTCTTCATTTTTTGATTCTTCCTTTATTCTTTTGTCTTCAAGATCATCTTCATTCTTTTATGATTCCTTTCTACTAGAAGCACTTCCTTCTTCTTCTATTGCCATAAGAAGACTTTCTTCTTCTGGACCTTCACTAGCATCTTCATATTCATCTTCACTAAAACTGAATCCATTCCTTGCACAACTATCTTCAAGATGACCAAAGTTACCACACCTAAAACACTTGAGAATTATTGGTGCTCTTTTTACCTTTTTCTTAACATCTTTTTCTTTTGCCAAAAATAGAATTTCCTCTTCTTCATTATCTGAGGACCTTTCATCACTATCACTAGAACTCTTACCTACCTTATCTGCATAAAAACTCTTTTTATGCCTTTGGAAAAACTTCTTTCCTTGCTTACCTTGTCCATCCCTATTTTTATTTTGATACCTGTGTTTTCCTGTTTCCCTGTTCTTATGATCCTGTTTCTCATCTTCACTACTATTTCTAGCTTCTAGACAATCAGTTGCATAGTGACCATATTTACCACAATTAAAACACCTAACTGATTTCATACCTTTATACTTTCTTGAGTCCTTGTTCCTTCTACCATAATTTGCTTCTTCATCACTAGATAACTCATTGCTTGAATTTGACTTCTTACCCTTTGTCTTATTTATAACTTTGAAGGCTACTTCTTTCTGGGGAATAGGTTCCTCTTTTATTCTCATCTCAAAAGCTGTGATAATTCCATGTAATTCATCCCTTGTCAAAATTTCAATATCTTTTGACTCTTCTATAGCTAAAATATTTTCACTATACCTTTTTGGGAGTGACCTTAAAATCTTATCACAAACATCTATTTATTCAACTTTAAGACCAAGTCCTTGCATGGAGTTAACAACCTCATCCACACAAAGTAGGTATGCAACAATATTTTCCTCATCCTTCATCTTTAGGTCTTCAAATGTTCTCTTGTAATTTTGCAACTTTACCCTTTTGACCTTTTTGTCTCCCTCATATATACCTTTCAACTTATCCCAAATTTCCTTTGCTGATGTGCAATGCATAACCTTTATAAACTTTGTTTCACACAAACCCTTTAAAATTCCATTCATTGCCTTTGAATTATTCAATTGTAGGAGCTTACCATATTTATCTATAGGTGGAGTAGCTAGCGGTATGTATCCATCCTCAATTGCTTGCCATATTTCATTCCCTAGTGCCATTAGGTGAATCTTCATTCTCATACTCCAAAGTGCATAATTGTTCCCATCGAACAATGGTGCCAAATTCCCTGAAGATCCATTTTGAGAATCCATTTGTGTTCTTGTGATATTTTCCTTCAAGCTATTAAACTCTTTCGAAGGAACCCGCTCTGATACCAATTGAAGAACACAAGCTTATATTGAGAGGGAGGGTGAAAAATATAAGACCACTTTTTACTTTTCTTTTCTCAAACAATATTATCCAATATATCAATGGCAATATCAACAATAGTAATTAAATCAATGCAAAAATCACCACACACAATAGAGACACCAATTTAACGTGGTTCACCCAATGTGGGCTACTCCATGAAGAAAATATTTCACTAAAATTTTCTCAACAAATATCTTGGGAATCCTTCCCTATTACAATGTTTATGGACCTCTTTCCAAAGGAGACACCAATACCCTAATCAAGTTCATGGATACCTATCCATAGGAGACACCAATATCCTCAGCTGGTTCATGGATATCTATCCATAGGAGAACTCCTTCTCCTCTGCTCTGGTTGGTGATCCTCTAGAAGACTACTACCTCCACTGCACTGGCTTGTGGATCTCTCTCCATAAAATACCTCTATCCTCACTACCCTAGCTAATGGATCTCTATCCACTGGAGACTACTATCCTCTACTATGTCATCTCCAAAGCTTACTCTTAGCTCTGCTCAATCTCTATCTCAAATCTACACTAAACACAATCCTTTGATCTAGCACAAATTTTCTCAATATCTATCTCAAATCTACACTAAAAATAGTCCTTCGGTCTAGCACAAATTTGCTCAATATCTATCTTAAATCTGCACTAAACACAATCCTTCGGTCTAGCACAAATCTACTCAATATCTATCTCTGGTCTGGTACAAATCTATCCTTAAGTCTACACTAAAATTATCCTTAAATCTATCCTCAAGCCTTAACACAAAGCTTGATCCAATCACAAATCAACTCTGCTAGATCTGCCCCAAGCCTTAACACAAAACTTGAACAAATCAATCAATCAATTTTGCTCTCAAGTCTTCTCAAATACTTATCTCAAATCTATCCACAAGTCCTCTTACACCTTATAATCTATCACCATACAAAACATTAAATCTCAATTACACCTTATAATCTCCACACTTCAAAAATTATTAGCAAAAATTAAATAACTCACTTCCACAATTGATTTCCTTCATGCACCTTATTACTCCTCTCAAATAATTAACACAATAAAACTTTATTTCAAAATAAAATATAATATCCTTTGAATACCTTATCACTCCTAAATTATAATCATCAAAATCAAAATATAATATCCTTTGCATACCTTATCACTCCTAAATTCTAACCATCAAAATCAAAATAGAATATTTTAATTTTATAAAACTTATATCTCCCTCTCAACAAACTCTCAAACCTCCTTTAAAACTTCATGCAATACTTTAATTTAAATTTGCCATTCCTCGGTGTTCGGGGTTAAAGGCCCTGGGCCCCTGCCCCTTTAATCAAGTTTTGGGGGGCCTGGTTAAACCCCCCCAAAAAAAAAAAAAAAAAAAAAATTTGCACATTTAAAACCTTTAAAAAATAAACCATAAAATGCATACCTTGTGTTAATGCCACCTCAACTAAATTGCATTCGACGAGATTCGAACACCCCACCTTGTCTTTCTAAGTGCCTTAGCACCTAGCACATCCATTGCTTGGGCTATGTACCCTCAAAAAATGAAAAATGCATCACATTCATTATAAACCTTGTCTCTTTTCCCTCAGCGCAAAATGAAACACTTCCCTTCAGCAAAAAGTAATCACGTGGATCGAACCCATGATCTCACATTCCACAAATGCCTTAACGCAACCCTTGGTTGCCACCTGTGCTACCAGGTTGTTTACAATTATTTTTTCTCTTCACTTCACCTTGTCCTTTCTATCTACCCAATCATGATTTAAACACATGCAAATATCGCTTCTTCCTTGGCACTTGAAATACTTAGGTCACTTGGGCATTAATCGCATGGATAACTTTTGAAACAAATATTTGCATTTTTTATATTGTATGCAATGGGCTTCACCACATCGACGAATATTTAGAATTCGAAATAATTTCAAATTTTATATTTTAAACTTTAGAGCCTTAAATTATAATTATTTAATTTTAAATTTTAACCTTATGGTTAAAATATTTAAAATTAAATAATTTAAACCTTAGTCCTTAAAATTTGCCACATGGGTTTTTAGGAATATTTAAAATGTGATAATGTCTTGGCCCTCATTTTTCTTAAACCCAACCTGTATCCTGAAATATTATAATATTATTTTTTATTTAAACCTGCTTCTTTGCATTTTTGGAAAAAACCATTGGAAGACATTAACGAAACTTGGACATCAACCTTGACAACGAAACTCATACATGAATACATGGATGACAATAAAACTTGGTCATCATATTCTTGACATCAATGACAACAAAACTTGATCATATTTTCAATAACTAGGCTGACACATCTACTTCAGTTAGAGGAGAAGAGAACTCAAGCATATGAGGATTTCCAAAAACATTCGTTTGATATTAAGGGATGGTTCAATAAGAAAGCTAAATTCAGAAAATTCAATATAGGGGACTATGTTCTAATATGGAATGTATAGAAAGCTAAGCTAGGACACCATCATAAGTTTTACTCTTTTTGGGATGGTCCTTTCAAAATAATGGAGGTCAAGGAAAGTAACTCTTTCCAGCTTGAAGACTTAAATGGAGAAATTCATCCAATATCGGTTAATGGGTTCTATCTAAAACTTTACTTTGAGTAGGAGTGCATTCCATGTAATATATGTATATATTGTATTATATTTTATTTTCTTTAATAAAAGTTTTTTGTACATAAAATGAAATAAAGGCAGATCAGTGATTCACAATACATTATTAACCAAAAGGTCAAAATGCAAAAGGGTGAAAGTATGTGATTCCCCGTGATGTGCTCTACATCATGCTCAGATAAGTTGAGGGGATAGAATGCCATAACATATGCTCCATGTCACTCTTAAGCAAATAAAGTTAGCCACAGACTACAACATGTGTTCCACACTTCTCTTAAAAGAAAAAATATATAAAAAGCATCACAAATTTAAAATACGCTTTATGCCACGACCAATCAATGAACTGTATGATACCTCCCACCACCAAGATGCCCATATTTTGAATTGAGAAGTGTGCAACAGGTAGTTTTCCACTACCTACATCAATGGTAGAAAGTGTGCGTATGAGATTATTTAAGACTCAAATTTTAATCACCATCCATTTCATAGACAACATTTACCTATCAGAGGGATCTAGAGAAGCAACAAGGTGAAGTTCATGAGACCATAGGAAAATGAATACCTAGTGAAGTTTAGCAAAAAAATAGCCTCTAAAGCAGCTCATAAAATGATGCCATCAAAAAATATTAGGGTGGAAATCTATATTGATCAAACAAGAGCATTGACAGATACTATAATGACATAAATTAGAAGGACCAAGCTCAGAAGAGATATCGAATTTAGGTATTTTGAAGGATGACTCCATTCCAAGGTATTATCTCTATAAAATCCTTTTTATCATTTTACATATATGCTTCAGTCCATCATTATCCCAAGTTAGTTTCTGTAATTGCAAAAAATTATGACCCTAAGGCAAAAGCAGTAAAGATAGCTAATGGTAAAACCCTATTTAATATTACAACCAAAGCTTACCTTGAATTGTTTTCCATAGGGATAGAACCCCCTATAAGGCCTAAAACTTTTGATATAGCAAAACAAGCCAGATTATTATTCCCTACAAAGACATGCTCATGAAGGAGAGCCTTTTAGGAAGTAGGTCTATAGTCAATTCAAAAATATCAAGTCCAGGAAATCGCTGCCCAAAACCCCAATTGCCATCAAACATTTTACTTTCCTAGAGCTTTACTCCATGTTGGCATTCTTAGAGGATTTAGATTTTGACCAGTATGTGAGGGACTAAAAAATAAATATTGTGTATTCCATTTCAAATGAAATAATGTGCATACCTAAAGCAAAGGAAGAGGGTTTCAAGCCAATTTATTTTGATTGGCTTGATTTCCTTTCTAAAAGAATGCATGATCAATTGGTTAGAATGAATAAATATTCAGAAAACCCTTATTTTAGGCATTGCTCAAATTTGGCATGGATGTTTTATGCTTCTGTAAGGTACATGATGCCCTAGATACCAACCAAAGACAAGAATTATAAGGGGGATCCTATTCCAATTTATTATTAGACCAGTCATCTGAGAAGTACAAAATTGTATTATAGGTTCAACCTGGAATTTCTAGGACCAGCCTTAAAAATTATGTATGGGAAATTCCCTAGGTTACCATCTTTGGCTAAAGAATTGTTACGGGTAGAAGACACTGAATATGGAGATTGGTATATCCTTACTAATGGTATTATCATCATACTTTATGGTTTTACTAGTAAACCTTTATCATTATCTCACTTTGTGACTAGTAGGTTGTTGGCCCTAGAATATTTAAAGCAAGCAAATTTTATCAATGTGAACTTCGGTTCTAGTAAAGGAAGGAAAATTATGTTGACCTACTCTCACAATGTAGATGATATAACAATAACCATAAGAGGTCAGGGTGACCAAAATTACCCAATACTTGGAGGGATTAGGTCTATTGTACATCCCACAAATATGGAGATATGACCCTAACGACAAGTTCTCAAAGAAGAATATTGCTCTAAATGGAGAAAAGTATCTCAAATTGGAAAATACTTTGAGGCCGCATTTTTATAAAGGTTAAAATAATAAGAAAAATGCTCCACTAGAATGGAATGTCAACAAGATGGAGCAGTTGCCTCCTTGGAGAGACTTTTATAAACAGGTTGTTGACTATGATCTAGAGAACAATGAAGATCATCGTTTAAAAGATTCTAAAATAAAATAAATGGAGAAGAGAGGTTGGGATAATGGTAAATTTATAGATTGGTGGTAAATGAGAGTTGATATTGGTCTAGAAAATGCTAGATTTGGCAGAGCATCAGATAATAAATTCTCTAAGCGATATGAGAAGTACATTAAGACCTAGAAAGCTAAAGATACCAAAAATTTGGTGTTGAGTTATAAGAGAGCTAAAACAAAGAAAAAAAAACTCAGGCAATGTCAGACTCTCCTTCCCTACCTTCACAAGAAGAGATACTGGAAATAGAGTCCAATGCTCAATATTTGAAGAAGCCCCAAAGCATTCAAACCTTCACAAGAGAAATTACAGAATTATTCTAAGGTGGCTAAAATAATGATCAAAATGCATTACTCTTGTAATGAAGCATGAAATGCAGAAAGTGTTTAGGTAACAACAAGGTCAAAATATTTAGCCTTGGGTGGAGAACCTACTCTAACTGAGATAAATTGGAAGAAGAAATATGATGGTTTTGTGTTCACCCATGTGAGTTTCACCATTGCAATTACAGTTAAGCCAACTCTAATTCTTGAAAATGCATTGCAGATAGAAAAATCTAAGGAAAATATAGAGAGTGATAAGCCTGTTGTGTTTAGAGTTTTCAAGAGAAAGGTTAAATATTCATTGGAGGAAGCACATAGGGAGGTCTATAAGAAGCTAATAATGGATCACGGGTAGAGTGTTGAACATGTCCCTATTACAATTACAAAGCTATCAGTACAATAGAAATAACATCCAAGTGTGAAGGAGATCCTCTAACACCCTACTTTTATAGGTGAAGGTATTATTTATGTCCCTTCTTCTCCTCCTCCTTCACCAAAGGTATATCCCTCTCATTCTCAAGAAAATTTGGAACAAAAGGTACCCTCTCCCTCTCATGACTCACCACCTGTTTCATCAGCTATCATAGAGGGTCAAGCCAATCCGCCACCTCCACACTCATCTGAAATACTAGTCCCATCATCCCTCATTATTTCATCTTCTCCCAAAATGTCATTACATTCAGTGACATCAAAATGGGAAGGTATTTTATCCTCTCCAATCCATTCTATGACTACAACATCTGTCTATGTGTCTTTCCCAATTGCAATTCCAATAATAAGTACAAATTCAACTATTTTTACCACTACTCCATTTCCATATGCCTCTGAATATGTTCTACATTATCTTAAAACATCCCCTCCCCCTACTAGGCATATCACATTAGCTTCTTTTCAAGAGGGAAAATAGGTTTCACAAAATATTCAAGATTTTTGGGTTGAGAAACTTTCCAAGCCTTCAAAGAAAATGGCTACAAAGAGAAAAATGATGATTGTTGATCTAGTAAAAAGGAAAAGAACATCCAGATCCATAACTCCCCTGGTGAGAAAACCTAAGGAATATATGACTATACAAGATTATCATATGGAGGAATATACAAAAAATATTGAGCAATTACCAATGGAGGATGAATTGGTTATAGAAAAGACTCATCTTGAAACTTTCTATGTTAAGATTGATATTTATAGAGAATAGGTGGGAAAGTTAGAGGAAAAGATAGAGAAGTTGGAGAAAATAGTCAGTAATAATAAAAAATGTGGAAAGGGATATAAAAAATTATGTTAAGAGCTAGCAAAATAAGTATCAAGAGGCCATACGACTCAAAGATCAAGTGGAAGAACAAAAAATAAAAATGAAGCTAAGGCCAAAGAAATTCAGGTTATAAAGCAACAACTACATATTGAAAATGCCAAAGCTTAAGGCTTCTCAAAATAGGGAGTCAATAATATTAGGAAGGAGCTATGGTCTGAAATCCTTGAGAAATGCTCTGAGATTCAGCCTATAATTGATTAAATGGATGATGCTAGTCAGCTGTTGCAGAATACCAAAGAAGATTTGGATAATATCATTGAGAAACTTTAGACTATGGTGATACCAACAGAATAGATATTCAAACTATCCGAGAGTAGGTTCAGTTAAGCTATTAATACTATCCCTAATAAAGAATGGAACACTGCTAAACTAGCAACCAGGATCATGGTTGATAAGAATAGGTTGCTCTAGAAGGGCTGGTTATTGACATAAATATTGAAGATACAATACATGATATTGTAGACATCAATCAATAAATGATAACGTACGACTTCGAAGGATTGTGGATTAAAAATATTACCTTTTTGTTAGAAGGGATTAAAAAACAAGTGTCTTCAAATCATGCAAGATGAATTCGAGATAGATGCTTGGGATGAGCCGATTGATCAAGAGCAAGTATCTCAAATTATTAAAGACTTGACTAGACTCAAGGATCTAATGGAGGACTTGGTAAATAAAGGCAACTCTATAAATTATGAGGAGACATCTAAGTTAGAGTATACCCATAAGAAGCTTAAAGAAACCTCTAATTCAACTAAATTAGTTTGGAAACAAGCGCTGCAAACTATGGTAATTATGACTTAGTTTTTTGGGTAAGATCCAAAGTTGAAATAAGAATATAAAGAAGAAGAAGAAGAAGAAGAAGAATCTCAACAAGAGGAAGAACAATCAAAAAAGGTTGTCAAGGACACCGAAGAGGTATGAGATGAACAACTCAAAGCACAATAATAAGCAATCAAGTGGCAGAAGCAATCCTTAATATTTTTGTTTTCATGTGTATACTAAGTATAATGTTTTTGTTCTAACACTGTCAGAGGAAAATTTGTAAAAAGTATGAAGCATGTAGAACAAACATGAATAAACCATGATGATATTTTATTAAAACTGGTTGAGGCTATAAAATAAAACATAGCATCATATTGCTAGACAAAGGTGGTGCCCATGAAGAGAGTTTGTTTTTATTTCTTCTAGCATGATTTTCATATGAGCCTTTATCCTCTGAATGTCTTCACAAGTGTTCTATAGGGTTATGGTCATATAGAAGTTATTATTTGAAGCATAGTTTGGTGATTTCATTTTCTCTTGACTCCTAAATCCCAATGGATAAGAATTTGAGTTCTTAGGATTTGCAAAAAAAAACCTCCACGAGGTGCCATAATGTAGGTCCAAAATAACCACATCCTTAGAAAACTTTTGATATTTTCTACGGCAAGGAAGGAATGTTCTAGTTTGCTCGATACACAGTATATTTTTTCAGAAGCAGTACAAGATGCTCTACCCCATGGTTAAAATAGTCAAAGTTTGCACTTAACCACTTTCAAAAATATGGCACGGTGCAAATGTTTCCAATCCTCTCAAGTTAAAGGATATTTTTGAGACATGTTTCATTCCACACGATTTCAAGTGTATTTTCTAGTGACACAACACACATGTTAGTCTATGATCAAGCTGGTCAAACTTTGCACTTAGTGATTCTCAAGGGTGGGCTACAACATATATTTGATTAAGTCTATAAACCCAATGGTTTGGAGCATGATTTTTCACATGCGATTTCTTGTGTATCTTAAAGCAATATGACATCGGATGTTCCAATCTGCGGTCAATATAAGTCAATGTTCATGTAAGTGCATTTTCAATCACAGTACAATGCATAGCATTTTAGCCCGCATCAAGCAAAGGTTATTTTTATGCATTCTCTATATCGTACAAGTTCTAGTGTATTTTAGAGTGACACAACACACGTGCTCCAGCCCGTACTCAAAAGTAGTCAAATATGAAATAAATAGAGTTGCAAGGTGGTGGACCGACATGAAGTCTTGTAAAGTGTAATTTTACACTATATCCTGAGTGGGCCAACGCAATGTTATACCCTGCAGCCAGTGATGGTCAAATCTTGAAAGGATGAGTTTTAAGAAATGGGCTACAACATAACATCTTGTTCCACATCATAGATGTGAAGATGATTTAAGCAAATTGAAGAGCAGGAATAGCAGTATAACGTGATGTTCTACCCCATGTAGTTCAAAGTGTATTTTTCTTATTGATGTTCTATGTGCTCCATTCCATGGTCAAAATGGTCAAAAAATATGATAATTTATTCTGAGGAGTGAGCTATGAAATGTTCTACACCATGCATTTATAATTAGTTTTTGAGCTTTGATCTTGGTCGTCCTTGAGAAGACCAAGGGTTATTTTGTGTTTATGATTCCCAAGAATATTAAAGCAAAGCCTCTACAACATGAATAATTTAACCAAAGAAAGCTAGCAGATGAAGCATTCATGAAGCCGAGAGTCAAGAATATAGTCAGTTACAAATCTACAGTTAGATTATGACTACAAGAATTGTTGATGGCCTAGATGACGGTATTAAACAGTCTAAAGTTGAACCACCATTAAGAACCAACAAGTTGTTGAGTCAAGCTTTGAAGGAGCACAAGATCATACAATTTATTCTAGTATCCAATGCAAATAAGAGGCTACCACCTCAGCATCCAGCTGATCCGACATTCCATCATCCTTGTAATATTCCATTTAATTCTTTCAATGTATAAGAAAAAACTATAAATAGAGGTCAAACCCTCATTTTTTAGGGTTGGCTCTAGATTGTTTTCTTTGTATAATACATTTTACAAATCAATAGAAGGAACATTACTTGGATGTTTGCCTCAGACCAATGTCTTCAATTTTCTTTGAGAGATTCAAGTTGTGAATTGCTTTTCTGTAACTGTTGCTATGGTTAGTTTATTCTACTGATATTGGATTACTAGCTTAGATCAATTGAAATATTTTCATAATTGAATCTATACTTGCAAGAGGCTCTTTTCAGTAAAATTTTGATGATGATATTATTATGTTAAATTGGATTATTAGTATTCTTGATATTGAAATAGATTCTTGAAGTATATCTCTATTCTGTTTATAATGATGGAGATAACTTGTTTTGAATGTTGTTAGTCTCAAGTGTGGAACACTAGAAATTGTGTTGTAAGAAGGGTTTCCTTTAGATGCCT
>JAQPPZ010008327.1:0-142652 GCA_028583015.1 Wollemia nobilis
AAAATTTTCTTCTTAAATACTCCAGCTCGTAGACAATTTTTTTTTTTGAAATCTTGAATTGTCCAATTTCCCACCTCCCTGCTTCATATTTGGGAATTCCTTAGTTCTTTGGTCAATCCAAACCTACCATGTGGAATGGGGTGGTGGAAATATTACAGAGGAAACTTGCTGGTTGGAAAGGAAATTTACTGTCACAAGCTGGGAAAGTTAGCTTGACTCAAAATTCCCTTCAAAATATCCCAATTTACTTCATGTTCATGTTTAAAATTCTAGTCAAGGTGAGTCAGAAACTAGAACAGATCCAAAGGAATTTCTTGTGGACTAGGGCTGAGAACAAGAGCAGATTTCATTTGGTTGAATGGAACAAGGTTTGTAAACCTAAACTTTATGGAGTGTTGGGCCTTAGAAGACTACAGTTGTTTAATAGCGCTCTTTTGGCCAAGCAGGCTTGGCAATTAATTTCCAGAGAGGATGTGGAATGGATTAATATCATTCATCAGAAATAACTTCAGCAATCTACCTTCTTCACGGTTGAGGCCCATCCTCGTGGTTCATACTTTTGGAAATCCATTCTTACTGCTCGACCCCTCATCCTTAAGGGCCTTCGGTGGAGGGTTGGCACTGGTAGTCAGATTGATTTTTGGAGGGACATTTTTGTGCTGGAAACTCCTCTGATTCAAAACCCACTACTGGCTAATCTCAAAGAATTCACAGACATCAGGTTTGGTCCCTCTGTGTCTGACTTTATTGAATATCATAATGGGCAGAGAAGGTGGAAGCAGATCAATATCAATGAGATGCCAATTGAGTCTACCCAGCTCCAAGCAATCATCCAGACTGTCTTCATTCGACTGCATGCTCACATTGATCAATTTTTTTAGCAGGGTTTTGAGTTAGGGGTGTTCTCAGTCAAGACTGCCTTCAATCTTATTTTGCCAACTAAACCAACTAATTTTCCTTTCAAGATCATGTGGTCCAAACACCTGATTCCTAAAGTTGCTTCCTTTGTGTGGGTTGCTATCCAAGGGAAAATTTTGACCAATGACAACCTTTTGAAAAGAGGTATGCTTATCCCCAATAGATGTCATCTCTGCTGCTAAAATTGGGAATGTCCACGACATATTTTTCTAGATTTCCCGTTCACTACACCAATCCTTCACAAACTATTTGACTGTTTTAATATTGCCTGGGCTTCCCCCCAGACCCTTGCTGATATTTTTATGCAGTGGTCAAACCCCTTCATCAACCTTCACCTCAAAACTTTTTGTAGTTTTTGTCTCCATCATTTTATGTGGTATATCTGGCTTGAAAGAAACAAGCGCATCTTCAAAAACTTGTCCCAGAGCACTGATTTTCTAAGTTCTAAAATCCTCAATGCTGCAAAAGAGAATGCTGGCTTGGTTCCACTGCAATCGAAGTCTTGTCCTACGGCTGAAGTCAGTTTAGCTGAATCCTTAGACTTTCCCATTGTCACTTCAATGCCTTCAAAACCCCAACCTAGGCACTTCTCTAATTGGATCCCCCCTCGAAGGCTGGGTCAAACTCAACGTGGACAGGGTAGCTAAAGGTAACCCTGACATCTTCAGCGTTGGAGGTGTTCTCAGAGATTTCCAAGGTAATTTCCTCTATGCCTTTGCCGAACCACTTGGTTTTCACTCTGAAAGCACGAGGATATGGAAACAAGAAAGGAAAGACTCCAAGCACGATGCAAAAAAATGAAACTAAACTTAACACTGAATCCTACGAATTAAAAATGCATGAAATGGAGAAAGCATGAATTGAAACCCAAATGAAATAACAGCCCTTCTCTTTTATTGATGTATTTCACAACTCGGTTACAATTCGCATCCTCCCTTTTCAGGGGCGAGGAGCGTTAAATCCATCTCTTGGTTACATCCATGGATAGCCTTCCTTCTTTCGCGTGCCCACATGTAAGATGGGCGGACCAAAATGTTGTCGCCGCTTGTGTCTACGAATGTTGATTCCTTGCTGCTCCTCCGATGTTCCGATCCTGCGTTCAAAGAAACAAAATATAATCAATAGCACCTGCGGATAAAACAAAGCATGCAATCCCCAAGCCTGCGATAAATGAATGAGAAAAATGAATTAAACTATGACTAAAATGAATCCAAATGCTCTAAAAATTTGATAGGGGAATCAAGACATCACCAGGAGGGCACTGCAAAAAGAACAGTCGAGAAATTCCTCACCGATTTGAATTCGCTCCGGGGCGGGACGAATTCACTTGCAACAAAATGCCGAAAAGGTACTGTCCCAAATGTTCGGTCTAGAGAGCTCCAAAAGACCTGCAAACTTGGGGTTAGCTAATTGGGGGCATTTTGGGAAGACCCAGATGGTTGGATTTTCCCAATTTGACCTTCGTCAATGGGAATCTGATGATGCTACCTACAAGTTAGTAAAAGCAAACGAATATAGAAACACGATCAAAATTGTTCAAAACGAGACAAAATTTAAATGACAACCTATCTAAGCATCATAGAATTGAATGCAGAAAATGAAAATGGTAGAAAGAAAAATCTGCCACAAATTCCCAATCATTCCTAAAAGGGACGATTAGGCCTGTAGTAGTGTGGGGGTGCCCGGGCGGGCCGCCCACCGTTTGGGGCCTGATTTTGGCACCAATCCACTTGGGATGGGTCCAAAATCTCTTACAAGGTGTTGTCAACAAATTGGGTGGTATTCTATGGCCAAATTTCAGGTTTTGGGCTCAATATTCGACCTTCCAATAGTCACCCAATGACCTCCTCTCTAAAAGATATCAAGGATGTAGAAGGCACAAATCACACAAGGGTGTATGGGGAAATAAAATGGCAGCACTTCGTTGCTCCAAATTGCTCTTACTTTGTATCTTTTGGGATGAGGAAACTCATCAATTTATAGACCTGGAGGTCTCTTGGGATGAGCATGCAGAGGCGCCACATGGTAGCCATGCCCTTCCAGGGGAGGGAAGATTCCTCCCTGATTAGGGGCTTCATGACTGCCCCTGTAATAGCCTCTAACGCTCGAAAATGCTCACCCATGCTCCCATGAACTGAAGGAGGCGTTAGGTGGCGGATCCAAGCTACCATTTGTCAAGATTTGAATTTTTGCCCATCAAACCTGCAATTCACCCCACCCTGGAGCGAATTGTGAATTCGTCCCTGGGTGGAGCGAATCCCAATTAGAATTCATCCCTGGGTGGAACAGATATTGAGAAAAGTGCCTGAAGGTGCCAAAATGATTTCTGACCTTCCAAAACTGCTGTGAGAGTGGTTAGGACCACTTTTTAACCTCTAGGGGCTGCCCTTGGGGCTGTGTGTGCCAATGTGATCAGTGTTTGTAGTCACATAATCGGATTGGTGATGTTTTGGTGTCTATAGATGCCCCTTTTTGGGATGCGTTGTAAAAGGCAAAGCCCAAAAAAAAAAAAAAAAAAAAAAACAAAAAAGAGAGGGGGTTTTTCAAAAACCCACCACACTTCCCCCCCCCCAAAAAGAAAAAAGTGCATTCTTGAATCCTTGCTTCTAATGAGCGAAGGAACTCAATTCAAGTGTTAACCTTTTTTCGTGAGGTGTTACTTGAGCTTGGACATTGATCAGTCATGAATAGGCAAAGGGCACAACCTTTTGTCTGTGGGAACCTTGAGTTCATGATTCACGAATGCCAAGTGATTGATCAGCTTGTGATTATTGCTTGTTTACTACCCCAAGCAGGGGCGTGATTATCTTTGTCAATGATTCTTTGAATGCATGCTATTTCCATGATTGGGTGTGTATTTGTTGATTGGTGACTAAGTGTGACTACCCCCTCAAGCGACGAATCGATGAGGGAATGAACTACATGAGAAAAGCGACGAGTCGCTTGACCCAAGATGACTTAGGTAAGGGTGCCTTCAGAGATTTATCTTTGAATGTGTGTGCAGTTTTCCGACATTTAGACCTATTTTTGGTGGGTGTTAACCCTTTGGGCGACGCCATTTGGAGCTGAAATTGTCAAAAATTCGTCTTCCCGTGGAGTGGTCCGGCCATGGTGGCCTTCTTAGGGAGTAGGATGGTGACGATTTATGACTCCGACATCTGTTTTGGATGCCAATAAGGTCAGGTGCGAAAGCACCTTCGTTCGACAACTCTATTGCTATTTTTGGTTGGGTTTTGACCCTTTTGGCGATGTCGTTTGGGGATGAAATTCTCGAAGATCCGTCTTCCCGTGGAGTGGTCCGGCTATGGTAGCCTTCTTAGGGAGTAGGATAGTGAGGATTTGTGACCCCGACATCTATTTTGCATGCCCAAAATGTCAAGTGCAAAAGCACTCTCATTGGACAGTTTTATTGTTGTTTTTGGTGCATTTTTGTGCATTTTTTTGTTGTTTTTGAAATTTGTGTGCTGAATTCGTTCCAGGGTGGGACGAATTCCTATGTAGTATTCGTCCCAGGGTGGAACGAGCGCTAACCAGAGTGCTCGTTCTAGGGAGGAATGATTACAGGCTCAAAAAGCCTATTTAAAGGCCAAAACTAGGTTTTGGGCTCATTTGCACTTGTTTTTTTCTGGCGATTTGGAGCTCTGAGGAGGAGGTCAATTCTGCGAAGCGAAGCGCTGCCAAATTTTTCTGCCACCATGAGTGCACGAACCGGATCGAGCGGCGGAGCCGAAGTGAGACCAGTAAGTGAACTCCCTCTTTATTATTTTCTTGTATTATAGTTTTTTTTTTTTGCGTTTTGTTGTTTGTATCTGTACACTGTTTTTCATGATTCTAATGTGCTTATTTTGTTGTCTGTTGTAGGTTGTGAAGAGCCGGTATCGCGTGTCGACTATTTTTGTTGAAGCACGGGAGGCGCTAGCTGTGGCTGACTGGGAGTGGCTTGATGCCCTGGGGCTCAAGCAGGTGACTCGACTGGAGCCAGTGATTGGGGATCGGGCCTATCTGATGGCCCTGATCAACTTGTGGGATCCTCGGACTAATACTTTCCATCTCCCAATAGGGGAGATGACAGTCACTCTGGAGGATGTCTATCAGATTCTTAGGATTCCAATAGACGGACTACCGATCAGGACGACGTCACGGGATCAGCGGACAGCGGTGCTGACACGCTGCTTCGGGCACGGGGAGGAGTTGGGGGTGGATGGTCCAGTGGAGAGGGCAGAGATTGACTGCCATATGGGTGGGATTCTGGTTCGATGGTGGTTTGAGAGGGGGGTGTTGGGAGTGAGGCACACATTGCTTATGGGCCTCATTTCCAACATGCTACTACCTAACTTGTCAGGTGCGAGGTTCCCGTGGAACCTGCTGGATGTGGTCTATCGGCTGGTGGAGTGTTCGATGCAGGAGCCTTTGGTCATGAGATGGGGATAGACGCTATTGGCGCAGCTCTATGGGGAGCTATATGAGGTCCACTGCCGGAGGCGGAAGGGGATCAACTGTAGCTATCTATTGTAGAGTTGGGGTTGGCAACATATAGCGATGGAGAGACCAGGGGGGTTACCGTGGACGACGTGGGCAGAGATGGCGGATAAGGATATAGGTTACGCGACTCTATGGCGGTGGTCTGAGGAGCAGGGATAGAGTCGACAGTGGGTAGGTTTTTTAGGGCACTATGCCGATGCCTTCGCTCGACTTGTTCCAAGGGAGGTGTTCTAGCATCCCTATTGGGACTGTACAGCCTGGCCTGAGGCTGGAGAGTGGCTCCGGTGGGTGCATAGGGAGCGGTGGCTGATTGGGCAGCATGGGATCGAGCAGGAGTTCTTCCCATATAGCCGGGTGACACGATAGTTTGGGGTGCGCCAGGGGTTTCCTGGTGAGCCCATGGTCTATCGGCGTCGGGGGGACGAGAGGACTCTAGATCGGTCGGTCATCGTGCCATTGGGCAAGGATTCGGATGTGGTGATCGATGTCCCAGACATGGATGACGTCGGGACTACTACAAAGTACGATCAGTGGTGGACTCTATGGTGATGGCGGGGAGAGGGACCACTAGGAGGTGCGGAGGCAGCAGCAGCAAGGGATGATGGTGCGGAGGCACCAGGTGAGGGTTGGGGAGCTCCGCTAGAGGAGGCATACATGGTGGAGGTGGATGACTTGGGCATGGATTTTGGGGCTTTGGACCAGCCAGAGATACAGGACGTCCCGGAGCAGTGGGAGCCAGAGCAGGCTATTGTTCCAGAGGTGCCTATGCATCCGGCTGTGGCGAAGGACACGAAGGCAGGGGTGCGCGCTAAGAATGCATGATTGGTGGAGCTGCTATGGAGGCGAGATGAGGAGTTGGGGGAAGCTTTGCAGGAGAGGGATCTCCTATGGACTCAGCTGGCAGAGCGGGATAGCGTGTTTGCTACACACCATCGAGGGGATGGGGACACCAGTGCTGCATAGGAGAGGGATCTCCTATGGATGCAGCTGGCGTAGCGTGATGATGCAGTAGCTTACTACCATCGGTGGGAGGTAGAGTGGTTGCAGCGGGAGACAGATTGGTCTCGACGGGAGACAGATTGGTCTCGACATCGGATGGATTTGGAGGGAGAGATTATCCGCCTCGGTGGGTGGTTACCTGAGCCCCCTGGAGGTGGCTCTTCATGTCGGACGAGGGACAATGGTACTGAGCAGTCAACATCATCTCGTCGCAGGCGATTGGATGAGGGAGGTGGTAGCAAGCATGATGCGGGGGCTAGCAGTAGCCGCCTTGAGGGGTCCCATAGGACCCACACCACAAGGGGTAGTTCCCGTCGCACCGATCCTGCGTGATCATGGTGGCCGATGCCTTAGGCTTGGGGGTTTTGAGATTTTGGATTTTGTTGCGGGGTTAGAGGACCAGCTCTTTGTAGCCTGCGGGTATTTTTGATGATATATATACAGACTTTATTTTGTTTATGCGCATGTGATGATTTGATTTTATGCATGATGATTGATGAATATGGATGTATGCATGTTAAGTTATAGTGATGGATGCATATGTGTTGATGAATGCAAATGTTTCTAATTTATATGATATGCAAATGGAATGGATGGATTGAATTTGTGATGTTTGGTAGTCGCACCATAGACTGTGTAGAACTTTATGGCTTTTTGTCCTAGGCGATGGCTGCGGTAAATAGCTTTTTATGTATACATGTGTTTTTTTTTTTTGGTATGGCGAGAATAAAATATAGCAAGTTGGTTTCAAATGTAGTTAAGGTTTTCTGAGACTCAGATGTTTTAACTAACTAGCCATGACTGTACTTTATCTCATAAGACTTTTTGAACAAGGTATGAATCGGACTTGTTTTGGACCAAGTTATTTCACATCCCTGTGTGTGCAATTGAGTTCATTTATGTGGTGTTGGTCAGGATACCACCGATGCCAGATAGGTTGTCAACCAAACCTATATCGAGGATCACCTGATTAGCTCCACTAACTCCTTTGTTGTATTTAGTAAGATTAATCTACGGTGCTATCGTAGGATACCATAAGCTAGCTCATCCACATGCAAACATTGATCTGCACACAAGTTAATGTGACAGATATATCGTCATGCGGGAGGTTTACCACGAGTGACCGATAGGCTATCAACCAAACTGGTACTGAGGTTTGCCTCATGACCTTTTAGAATGCTGAGAGTTCCAGGGATTCAAGTTCGACTCCCTTCTTTTCTTCAATTGTATTGGGATACTTGCTCTTTTGTAGTGATAAAAATCACTGTTTATTTTTGTATTATATTTTTCTTTTGAGCAAGGGATTAGGATGTGGAGTGATGAGAATCACTATTTTATGTGCTTTTCTTGAGGTATGCACTTTGGTTGTGATGTCAAAATTTTTTTTGGAGTTTTGACGTTTGCAAATTGTTGATGTTTTGCAACTTTTGAGAACTTGGGATTCTTGGGGAATTGGGTAGGGAGGATGCTTGTCCTTTTGCCAACTCTCGACATTCTTGGGGTCATTCGCATAGGGGGATGAGCAAGATAACCGTTTCGCTTATGGTGACCTGGATTGCTTTGCAGGTTTCATCTTTCGTTCACACAACTTGGGAATGTTTTATGTGTTTTAATTTGTGTTGGGATGCTACGTAACAAGGTGTGATCCAAGTAGAATTCTACCTACGTAAAATTTGTCTGACTTGGTACAGTATGTGGCTAGACAACTAATGACGACTGAATGACGAAAACTCTTGATACATGAGAAAACAACTGACTATGATGTGGGAGAATAATGTGAATGGTGGTTATAGGCGATGAGCTATTGATAAAGTGGAAAAATGTAGAAGATGATGGTTTTGCCAAGTAATGACAGTCTATGGCGCTTTGACCTTTATGACCACAAATATGCAATGTATGGATGTGATGCTTAATGCAACTATATGTTTTTGTGTTTTTGATGGATTGATTTGTGTGAATATGAAGATGATATGCAAAATAGAGCTCTTTATTTTTGTGACGATTTTGAGCATGCATGGAAATGAGATGCAAATTTTGTTATTTTTGATGATTTTATTGTTTTTGGATTTTCTTGTTTTTGACCAAGCGATTGTGGGAATCCTTGGAGCATTTTGGGGATTGACCAAGCGATTGGGGAAATCCTTGGAGCATTTTGGGGATTGACCAAGCGATTAGGGAAATCCTTGGAGCATTTTGGGGATTGACCAAGTGATTACGGGAATCCTTGGAGCATTTTGGGGATTGACCAAGCGATTACGGGAATCCTTGGAGCTTTTTGGGGATTGACCAAGCGATTACGAGAATCCTTGGAGCATTTTGGGGATTGACCAAGCGATTACGGGAATCCTTGGAGAATTTTGGGGATTGACCAAGTGATTACGAAAATCCTTGGAGCATTTTGGGGATTGACCAAGCGATTACGAAAATCCTTGGAGCATTTGTTTGGGCTATGGCTCTTCTAAGCATGGAATGGCCGCAAATGACTGATGTTCAAGGGCTCTAGTTCCTTGATTCCATCAAGAGAGGCTAGCCGGTATGTTCCAGGTCCTATTTTGCTATCAATTACATAGGGACCTAACCAGTTTGCCACGAATTTGTCCCTGATATGGGACGACAAACTAGAGTTCTATTGGTTTTCTTTCAAGACCAAGTCACCGACCTGAAAGTCCCTCAAATGAACTTTCATGTTGTATGCTTTCTTAAGTCGCTCTTGATAGATACGTAAATGCTCGAGAGCATTAACGCGTCATTCATTGAGCAACGTAAGCTGGTCTAACCGAGCCTACCGTGCAGTATCATCATCGATGAACTCTTGCATTGATATGCGTAGGGAAGGAATTTCCAACTCGAGAGGCATGACAACCTCGGAGCCATACACGAGAAAAAATGGAGTTGCCCTAGTGGGTGTCCGAATGCTAGTGCGATAGGCCCACAGGGCAAGTGGGATCTGAATGTGCCAATCCTTATGATTATCTATAACTATCTTTTTAAGGATGGCAACTAGCATTTTGTTTGACGCCTCTGCTTGCCCATTTGCCTGTGGATAATAGGGGGTCAAAAAACTATGCTGAATTTTGTACTTTGTGGTCAAAGCACGCACATCTTTGTTCTTGAATGACGTCCCATTATCCGAGACTATCTTGGATGGAATACCAAAATGACATATGATGTTATGCAAAATGAACTCCACAATGCGGGGTCCAGTCGTAGAGGTTAGCAGAACCGCTTCCACCCACTTGGTGAAGTACTCTATGGCCGTGATGATAAACGTGTGATGACCTGACGACGTAGGGGAGATCTTTTTGATTAGATCTAGGCCCCACTACAAAAAAGGCCAAGCCGATTGGATCGGCTACAAGGCCTAGGAAGGTACATGTGTCAAATTAGCATGGTGTTGACACTTCACGCACTTCCTAACATATGCGCAACAATCTCGCTCTAAATATGGCCAATAATAGCCCATGCGAAGAATGCACTTTGCGATGGCCATACCGCTGAAGTGGCCACCGCATGTACCATCGTGCGCTTGGGAGATCGCCCAAGTGGACTCTTGCTGGTCCAAGCATCGAAGGAGGATCCCTTCATAGCTACGACGGTACAAAATGTCTCCTAACAAGACATGCTTTGCCACTTTTTGCTTGAATGCATGTTTTGTGACATGCGTCAATCCAAGTGGGAGGTTACCTAACTTGAGGTAGTCCCTGATGGGTGAATACCAATCTTGCTGATCAAAAGCCTCGATGATATGAATAGCCAGTCCCTCTTGAAGTTCATCCATAGCAAAAGCTGAGTGAGAGAGAACTTGTAAGAATAGCGTTGTATTGCTATTAAGGGGAGTAGGGGAGAACAAGGACCCCCAGTTGGTGTGATTCATACGATCATGGATTCGAGAGAACCTGTCCGTGGATGGCTCAATCTGGATCAAGTGGATTCCTGGCATTAAATCAGAGCTTGCTCACTCCATCGCGGATTGTGATAGTGTTTTGACTTGAATGGTGGTCATATCACCAGAAATGTCTTGTGGGATTAGCGACCCCAAAGAGGCCATAGTGTCCGCAAAATGGTTCGATGATCGAGGGAGTGCCTCGATGTCGTACCATTCAAGATTTTCCAGGAATTTGTCCACAAGGGCTTTGTAGGCCTGCAAAACTGGGCATTTGCATTGGAATACCCCTTTGACTTGGTTGACAATTAACAACGAATCACCGAAGATATTCAATCGTTTAATGTTCATGGTGATTGTTGTCTGAAGACCTATGAGCAAGGCTTCATACTCTGCATTGTTGTTGGTGCATGGGAAATTTAATTTAAATGACAGGGGCATAGGAGTGCCCTACGGTGTGAAGAATACTATTCCCGTGCCACCACCTTGCTCACATTTAGAACCATCAAAAAATAGGGTTATGTTGGCCTGTGACTCAGGCTCGTCAGAATCTGGTGATTCTGAGACATGGAAGACCCCATCATTGGGTAGTTCTATAGTCAGAGGATGGTCATCTTCGAGAGGAGCCTCTGCTAGTTGATCGGCTATGACCTAACCTTTTATGGATTTTTGTCCAATAAACTCTATGTCAAATTCCATCAACAACATGATCCATTTCACCGTGCGACTACTATGATAAGTACGACTCATCATGTATCGCAATGGATTCTCCTTAGACACAACATACGTCTTGTTGCTCAACATGTAATGGCATAGCTTTTTGGTAGCAAACACCACTGCCAAGCAGAGTTTCTCAATGTATGCATAGTTAAGTTCATAACTGACCAAGGTGCGGCTAAGATAGTAAGTAGCCTGTTCCTTGTGAAGTTCATTCTTCTGGCTAACATGGCTCCTAGTGCCACCTCAGTAGCTAAGATGTATAAGTAGAATGACACTCCTGGTCTAGGTGGTGCCAATACTGGCAGTGAAGCCAAGTATTGTTTAATGTCATCGAAGGCTGACTGGCACTCGTCATCCCAGTGAAATGCTACCCCCTTGTGCAACAACTTGTTCATTGGTCGGCACTTGTCAGATAGCTGCGCTATGAAGTGCTTGATCGACGTGACCTTTCCTTGCAGGATTTTGAGCTGCTTGATGGTAGTTGGGGGATGCATTTCAAGGATTTCCTTGACTTTGTTTGGGTCCACCTCGATGCCCCATTTTGAGACTATGAAACCCAAGAGATTTCCAGATGTGATGCCAAAAATGCACTTCTTGGGATTTAGTCTACTCTATGCTCCATGAGGCGATCGAGGATCTTGCTTAAGTCATCGAGATGATCCGGGCACAAAAGAGATTTGGCCAACAAATCATCCATGTAATCTTCCAAAGTCTTGTGCATGTAATCGTGGAAGATGTACGTCATGGCATGTTGGTAGGTGGCACCAATATTTTTAAGGCCAAAAGGCATGACCTTATAACAAAATGTCCCCCAAGGCGTTGTGAACACTATTTTTAGCTGGTCTTCGGGGCTGATACAAATTTGATTGTATCCCGAGAAACCATCCATGAGGGAAAGCATTTCGTGACCCGTTGTAGCGTCTACCAAGGCGTCGATGCTCAGAAAGGGGAAATCATCCTTAGGACTCACTTTGTTTAGATCTCAAAAATCAGTGCATATGTGAATCCTCCCATCAAGCTTCTTGATGGGCACCATGTTGGACAACCATGGTGGATAATCCACACAGATGACAAACTATGCATCCAACAACTTTTGCAATTCATATTTGACCATTAAGGCCACTGTTGGGTGCATCTTGCGTAGTTTCTGCTTAACTGGCTTGACTGTCAGATCAAGCATTAAATTATGCGTGAAAAACTGTGGATCTAGCCCCGACATGTCTTTGTATGACCATGCAAAAACCTCCTTCTTCTCTTTGAGAAGGGAAATGTAGTCGGCTTGCTCTTTGGGGGATAAACTTACCCCTAGCTTGATGATCTGTGGATTCATTGGATCTGAGCCGATGTCTATGTCAGTCGTCTCCTCGATCGACATGTGGGATCCATCTTCCAACTGATGTGGAGTTGGGATCAAGTGGATATCATTTGCTGAGTTTAGATCATCGTTAGGAACCTCGGGTCCCTCTTCGACATGGTAGATATCTTGAGTTGGCCTAGGGGTAAAATGGAGCATTTCATCGAAATGCCAGTACTCGGATGGGGATGGAGGGGAATTGATGCGATCCCAGTCTATGGCATCTATGTCTAGATACAATGACTGTGTCGGATCGGCCGGGTTGTGGATGGGGGCGGTTAAGTCAATGGAGATCATGTTGATGAAATTATTTTGGTCTCCATTACCATGGGTGTGGTTACTCAAACATCCTAGATGCTCTCTATGCTCTAGATCTAGCTCTAGAGGGACGGGCACGAATGGATTGGCCCTATGTGTGGATAGGAAGATAGGGTCTACCCTCAGCACTGATGTCACTATAGGGTCTCTGGGTGGAAGGTGCTCTTCGTATGCCCAGAGTAGCGGATCCAACACTTGGTCCCACCGCATTGGGTCTACGTACCACTCATGCCCTGGCACTATGTTTAGCTATTCAAATATGTCGTTAATCTCCAAGGGGTGCCGATGTTGCATCTACCGCATGTGATTAAGATATGCCATTTCTGTTTCGTCTTCATAATCACTATCGGAGATCCAAAGGCCTTCGTTGGCTCCGACTGCTTGCGGCATTAAAGGCTCACCTTGCTCAAGAAAATTAATGTGGTCCCACCTAGGTTGTTCCGCTCTCTACGGGGGGACTTGATTTCCTTGGAGCGGCGCTTGCTCGATGGGAGCATCCAGGGGGAACATTGTCAAGAGGCTTTCTTGATATTCATCCATGGGGATCACCTATGAGTGATCGCTATCTGATTCGAAGGGGTCATACGATGTTGGTTCATACTCCGACTCGTCCTTCGAGGACCCTTCTTGACATTGTCTAGACCCTCCTTGAAAATGAGCTCTCGAGCTTTCTCCTCTCTCGAGCGAAGGGAAGGGATTACTAGAGCCAACAAGGTTGATTGTCGTTAATGGGAGATAATCCCTCAATGTATATGTGGTGTTAGGGTTGGCATATGGATTTGATGCCAATCCCCCCTTATTGCCTATCCCTAGGCCTTGCATGTTCTCCACCAAGATGTCCAAGGGTAGGGGGTGGTTGAACCCTACTCCTGACTTGTCATATGGCATTTGGTATCTTGGTTGGCAAAGAACACGTATCCCTTGCTCATATCATCCTAACCCATATTCGTGCCAATTGCATTGGCCAAGGTATCTCAGAGCAAAGTCTGGGTTAGACAAATAGTTGACATTTTCAGCAAAAGGCTCTTCATCTTCGTCCTCTTGCATGCATGGTGCAACGCCATGATCAAGGCCCCCATACACAAAGTTTGTCTGGTTCGGTGGGTAGCCTAGGGGAACAATAGTGCCAATGGGTAGTCAAGGTCTCCCCATGTCCTGCATGGATTCTAGTGTGGGTGTTGCTACAATATTCCACACCAGATACTCCCCTAGGCCCGTATTGGCCATTTCAACGGTGATCATTGGCGGTTGAGGGGGAGGGAATGGAAGTTCTCCTTGAGTCCACTCCATTTCGGGTGGACTAGGAGCCTCGACTTCCATCCGTCTAGGCATCTCCTCAGTAGAGATAGTTGATACTGATGGCAGTGTCTCTTCCAAAGGTTTTCCCTCTTCCAGGGGTTCCTTCCCTTTGTCCTTCTGTTTGGCCCCCAAAGATGGTGTTGTTGATGGAGGACCAGATGATGAAGATGAACCCGGCTGGGATTTTGAAGAACTTGTTAATGGGGATGCCTATGGAATCGGACCCTATTTAGATGGATTTAATTGGAAATCCAAATGCGTTGATGGCAGGGTCGATTGCAAAATCAGCTGCACCGCATTACAATACTTGAAGGGTTCCAAATCCGTCGGGACTACATGCACCTCCCCTTCAAATGTATACTTTAAACATTGGTGAGCTATCGAAGGGACACACTTCATGTCCCTGATCCACGGTCAGCCCAGCAAGATGTTGTAGGCCATCTCACCCTCCAATACGTGGCACAATGTGGGTATGGTCTTTTGTCCCACTTGGATTGGTAGGACTATTATGCTTGATCGTCGAGCAAATTGCATCATTGAATGCTTGCAGAGTGTAGGTGGAAGACGTGATGTGAGATGCGGGCAACTTCAGATGTTTGAGAGCCACGGTTGTGATGATGTTGCTGGACGAGCCAGTGTCTATCAACACCCTCTTGTATGGGATCCCGTTGACCCACGCGATAACGTGCAGGGGTGGATCCGCCATGTCATCAGTCACTGATCTCAATTCATCTTCTTGAAATGTGATGACTAGCTCAGTGCATCATTTTACATGCCCCACGAAGTTGTTGAAAGAATTTGTCTCATGGGGCTGCAACTCGATGGCTTTCAAAATCTCCATTAGAGCTTCTCGATGGGGCATTGATTGTTGTATAAGCTCGTATATGGAGAGCCTAGCCGAGGTGGTCCTCAAACTCTGGGTGAGTTTGGTCCGAAGTGTGGCCACCGGCTTAGGTGGAGGAGGTTGTGCAAGGTGTTTTTGTGGTTGCAAAGTTGTTGGCACCTCTCCTGTTGCTACTGTAGGAGCAGTCGTGCTTGGATACCTCCCGTTTCGAGTCACTATACTCGATCATCCCTACATATCCCTGCATGGGGCGTTCTATGTGACCTCGTTAACTTGTAGGGTCTTTTCCTGCGGAGCATGAGCAGGCAAGGGGTCCTTGAAGACCTCCATTTGTTGATTGCTTGGTGCGATGGGATTATCCATCGCTAGTGTCTTGTTATCAATCAGGTCTTGTACCAAGCCCTTAAATTTCCAACAGGCATTTAGGTCATGTCCCTTCCGCCTATGGAACCTATAGTACAAGTCCTCTCTATACCCCTTAGGCTTGGGCATGTTGGGATGCTATGGTCTGAACCTCCGCGAGGTTGATCAGGTTTGCCGCTAACAAGCGGTCAAACAAGGAGTCCCTGGACTCTGTGTAGGGTGTGAATAGTCACCTAGGGCGACGTTGCTAACTCTATTCTTGCCTCTAATTTTCTCTATCATAGTTGTTACGAGGCACTGCCTGATAGTTAGCCTTTTGAGGCTGTGTTGCTTATGCAGGCTTAGGGACATTGATAGCAATTGTGCCCCCTTGTACACTTTTCCGCTTTCGCCCTTGATTGGGCTTGGCTACGTGTGTACACCATGGTGGTGCTTTCCTACAAGCTATGTAGATTTTTATCTCTTTTTATGAAATTTTTATGCTACACTAAGCAGAAATGATCATACACACACAAGTAGTGATTATCTCGTTTAAATATTGAAAGTGTGTCCTAGACCTGGTTTAGTGTGTTTTTGGTTTTTGTTTTTGTTTTTTTGTTTTTTTTTTTTTTGAAGGTTTTTGTAAAGAACATTTAAATGCAAATGATGGCTCTTATGGCTCCCAAAAATGGTCGCCCCTTCGATATACCATTGCCAGGCCGATATACCAACCTCTCTATATACCCGCCCTTACGTGAGGGAAACTATAGGTACGTGAGAGCAGATGGTACGTGGAACGTAGGCGGTACGGAAGGGGAATCACCCTATTTATGACACCTACCATAGAAGACTTATCCTCGTGCATTGGGAATCACCCTAGCTACACTCGGTCAACTTTCGTCAGGATTTACGTCTAGCAACAGTTGCGATCGGGGTAATGGATGCAAAATTCAAGCCAAGGTGGTGATGAAATCCATCGTTGGTCTTGATCAAGGGCTGGGGTTTTACGACCAGCGCCTTGGTTTTTAAGTTGCCACATGGTGTGTGGGGTTCTTTTTATTTTGCAAAATAGAAAAAAGCAAGCGATAAAGGAAAACTAATTTCCCTAAGCAAGCAAGTACCCTAAATAGAAAAATTGAAGACAAAAATGGACAAGAAAAGTTCAGAATCCTTACCTCTTCTTTGCCCAAATCTACCGGTTCTGAGTTTTTGCCCGAAGACTGCACAAACAGAAATTCATCCCAGGGAGAGATGAATTATAGGATAGTATTCATCACAGGGTGGGGCAAATTCCCATTCGTCCCTGGGTAAGATGAATTACAGCTTTGTATCCGCCTCTGGAACGAACAACAGTCAGCGTGTGAAAATCGACACCTGCAAGCAAAAAAACAACCAAGTTTGGATCAGATCTCTGATCTTAAAAATAGAGGACAAGGTCCCACCGTGATCGCCACTGAAAGCACGAGGATATGGAAACAAGAAAGGAAAGACTCCAAGCACGATGCAAAAAATGAAACTAAACTTAACACTGAATCCTACGAATTAAAAATGCATGAAATGGAGAAAGCATGAATTGAAACACAAATGAAATAACAGCCCTTATATTTTATTGATGTATTTCACAACTCGGTTACAATTCACATCCTCCCTTTTCAGGGGCGAGGAGCGTTAAATCCATCTCTTGGTTACATCCATGGATAGCCTTCCTTCTTCCGTGTGCCCACATGTAAGATGGGCGGACCAAAACATCACCACCACTTGTGTCTGTGAATGTTGATTCCTTGCTGCTCCTCCGATGTTCCGATCCTACATTCAAAGAAACAAAAGATAATCAATAGCACCTACGGATAAAACAAAGCATGCAATCCCCAAGCCTACGATAAATGAATGAGAAAAATGAATTAAACTATGACTAAAATGAATCCAAATGCTCTAAAAATTTGATAGGGGCATCAAGACATCACCAGGAGGGCACTGCAAAAATAACAGTCGGGAAATTCCTCGCCAATTTGAATTCGCTCCGGGGCGGGACGAATTCACCTACAAAACGCCGAAAAGGTACTGTCCCAAATGTCTGGCCTAGAGAGCTCCAAAAGACCTACAAACTTGGGGTTAGCTAATTGGGGGAATTTTTGGAAGACCCAGATGGTTGGATTTTCCCAATTTGACCTTCGTCAATGGGAATCTGATGATGCTACCTGCAAGTTAGTAAAAGCGAACGAATATAGAAACACGATCAAAATTGTTCAAAATGAGACGAAATTTAAATGACAACCTATCTAAGCATCATAGAATTGAATGCAAAAAATGAAAATGGTAGAAAGCAAAATCTACCACAAATTCCCAATCGTTCCTAAAAGGGACGATTAGGCCTACAGCAGTGTGGGGGCGCTCAAGCGGGCCGCCCACCGTTTGGTTCCTGATTTTGGCACCAATCCACTTGGGATGGGTCCAAAATATCTTACAAGGTGTTGTCGACAAATTGGGTGGTATTCTATGGCCAAATATTGGGTTTTGGGCTCAAGATTCGACCTTCCAATAGTCACCCAATGACCTCCTCTCTAAAAGAGATCAAGGATGTAGAAGGCACAAATCGCACAAGGGTGTATGGGGAAATAAAATGGCAACACTTCGTTGCTCCAAATTGCTCTTACTCTGTATATTTTGGGATGAGGAAACTCATCAATTTATAGACATGGAGGTCTCTTGGGATGAGCATGCAGAGGCACCACATGGCAGCCATGCCCTTCCAAGGGAGGGAAGATTCCTCCCTGATTAGGGGCTTCATGACTGCCCCTGTAATAGCCTCTAACGCTCGAAAATGCTCACCCATGCTCCCATGAACTGAAGGAGGCGTTAGGTGGTGGATCCGAGCTACCATTTGTCAAGATTTGACTTTTTGCCCGTCAAACCTGCAATTCGCCCCACCCTGGAGTGAATTGTGAATTCGTCCCTGGGCGGAGCGAATCCCAATTAGAATTCATCCCTGGGTGGAACGGATATTGAGAAAAGTGCCTGAAGGTGCCAAAATGATTTTTGACCTTCCAAAACTGCTGTGAGAGTGGTTAGGACCACTGTTTAACCTCTGGGGGTTGCCCTTGGGGCTGTGTGTGCCAATGTGATCAGTGTTTGCAGTCACATAATCAGATTGGTGTTGTTTTGGTGTCTACACACTCCAACCAAGTGGCTAAAGCTAGGGCTCTTTGGCGGGGACTTACCATTGCTCAAAGGTTTGCCGATTCAAATATTTTGGTGGAAGGAGACTCCTTAACCACCATCAATTATTTTAAGAATAATAAGACTCCCTCTTGGAAGGTCAGGAATTGTATCAACGAATCCAAACTCCTGTCCCGCAATTTTCAAGAAATCATTTTTCAACATACCTTCAGGGAGAACAATAAGCTTGTTGATGCTCTTGCAAATCATGTTGTTTCTATTGACGAGTTGTCCACATGGAGTTCTACCCTACCTCCAATGTTCGAGCAGCTGATTACTACTGATAAAATTTCTTTTGGGGGCCAATAAAGTTCCATTAATGACACCCGTGTTAGTTCCAATCTTGATGAAGTGTGATTTCTGCCCAAGAACCAGAGTATGTCGGCAAGAAAGCGGAAAATAATTGAAAATATTTCCAAACTTAGAAAGAAGACTTGTACCATTGATTCTAACAGTGACAGTGATCCTAAGCTTCTGAATGTTCCTGTTCGGAGCTCGACGAGAATGAAAAGCAAATCTAAGAAGGAGATTTTCGTGTGTGATTCCAAGGACGACTCTGCTTCTGAACCAGAAACCCACCTGGAGAATTATGTTATAAATTCCATCTCCAATAGCATTCTCCACCTTGCGGACCTGCATACCACTCTCAATGCTCACTTCTTCAAGAAACCCCACACCAACGATGACCTGAAGGTGGTGGTCGATGGTATCCGTATTCTTCCTGAGGACTCCCCTGCTTGGGACCGAAGCTAAGGCTTTCACTAATATTGGCATGTCTTGCATGGAGAAAAGTCTAAATTAATTTTTGTGGTTCCTCTACTATCTCTTTGGGCTATGGTCTTTGTTTCATGGCGGTGTTCCTTTTCTTCTGTCCTCTCCCAGGACTTCCTTCTTCCCTTTTTTTTAGCTTCTATTTAGCTTCTTAGTGTTCTCTCAAAGGTCAACCTCTGTTACAGTTTATTCTTCTTCTCCACCTTCTTCTATGGATGGTATCCTTCTTCCTTTTGTACTCAGGGAAAGGGTCCCTGTCAAAACCCTGTTTTAATATATACTTCATATATTTAACCGACCAAAAAAAAAAATCAATCATTGCAAATGCCTTTTTTATGGTAAATTATGTGGTGACTGGAAACCAAAAATAGAAGATAATTGCAAATGTCTTTTTTATGTATTGCAGGTGTTAACAACAGATTTTCCTACTGAAGTCATAGGGAGTGTGTATATTAATATGTTGTTTTTTTATGGAAGTGTATAGAATTGCTTAAAGAAATAAAACTTTTGTTGCAGCAACAATTGGTGTCCATGTTTTTTTTAATATTTTATTTTACGGAGTTGTATTTTTATCTGCAAATCCAACTTTTACCTATCTAAATATTATACCTGATTTCAAGAGGAATACAGTCTTACAACTTTAAAAGCTGAAATAGTCCTATCCACTTGTATCTTTATGGTTATTGTAATTTTATGTCTTGTTTTTAAATTAATATTGTAAGTGTAAATTTTTGTGTTAAGTAATGGTTGCAGTCTTTGTGGTTTGAACCCTACTGCTGCCGATTACTAAAAATAATGGTTGTTACCAACTCTCCTATGTAACACTCATGGGTAGTGAGAGCCCTCTTTGATCGATGCAAACACGTTCCTTGATTGGCGATCCTTCACTTCTGCAACTGGTGGTGAAATATATCTTATGATATGTCTCGCAGGGCTTCTCCAAATGCAAGTTTTGTTCATTGGTTTTATGACGACATCTTAAATGTTTTCCTTACACCTTTGAATGGTGTATAGTCATTTCACCTTGATGCTTTAACTCTATTTGACTACTCCCTTGATTTGCTTGGATGCGTTTTGCTTCACACACTATTGTGTATTTTCTTCTCTAGTATTGGCATCTTAAGAAGGATGGGCTTCATGACAAGTGTCACATGAAGCGTTACAAGATAGGCTTATTTAACGTTCCTTTGGAAATTATGGACGTTCCTTCTGTAATGATGAGTTCTTGAAAATCGGGATAAGTAGAAAGTTTGTGCCAAGTGGCTTGTGCATGCAAGCCTTTTTTCTAACACTCCAAATATGAGCTTGCAACCCTAATTTCTCCTTTATTTTTGCACCCTACATTGTCTTGCTATGTTTCTTGGTATGCAAGCTTTCTTTTGCACGTTGGCTTGGTGAGGATGACGGATGGCTACAACTGGATAGCTTCATCGTCTTATGGCACATTTTCAAGCTCTTATTTTGGTGGATGATTGCTTCAATGGATGCCTTAGGTATAACTCTTATCTCTGCACTTGTTTGCATGTCTTTAATGTTGATTTTTACCTTTCTTCATCGCTAGTTATAACACCCAATGATTATTTGTCTTTTACGTAGATAACATGTCACTGAATGTTTCCCTTATTTCTATGTAAGCATGAGTGATAATGCCTTCTTTCAATGGATCCATTGTTGCAGGTAACACATTTCTTATAGGGTTGAACACCTCAACTCCTAGACGTGTGAGCTCTTCGATGGATCTTCCTTTGGACACAAATTTACTATTTGTGTGAGCTTTTTGATAGCTCCTTCACTTGGCCACAAGTCTGTTGAACAAGAACGTCCTTCTATCCCTTATAAATGGTAATACCTTTTTTCTTCCAAGGAACAAAAGAGGTGCCTTTTGTAATATGTAATTTTTGCACCAAAATGAAGAATTGTATAATCCTTCCTACTTCTTTTGGATGATAGTCAATCCAAGCTAATGATATGAGTATTCATGCACTCTGTGCTGAAAAATAAAACCTTATATTCTCCTCGAATCTTGAGGCTTCCAAGGTCTTAATTTGAGGCTTCCTTCAAGTATTTCAATGGTGTTTTTGTACTCGACCTTTCTACTTGTAATGGTGGCTTTTTTTGGCCACTAAAGTGTTGTAGATTTTTTTATTTTTGTGCTTCTTGACAACACAAACTAATTTAGAGAAACTAATTAAAAAATTAATTAGAATGGTGCTTAATAGATGCACTATAAATGGTAACAATAAATTCACCTTATTGCTCTAATAATTTCTTGAAAATGATCTTAACAATTCCACTACAACCTTTCAAGTATAATCTGGAATAAATTCTTTTGAAATTCACTACAAACACAATTTTAGGATCTAGTCTTCTTTTTTCAAGATATATATTAGGTAGTTGATTGTAACTTCATAAATCAACTCCAAATTAATGTGCAAATGAACCTTAAAAAGAACTTATTTTCTTTTGAACTTTTGAAGAATGTAATACAATTTTCCTCCTTGCAACTTCTGATCTAACATAAGGTGCTTTAATAAATCTACTGAGTAATATAAGTAATGAATTCACTTGCACCAATAACTACGTACCTTTTTGATAGATTTTATGGAGAATGTAGGTCAAGCTTGTTGCTTTACATTTTTGCAACTTTTGTTAGCTTTTCTAAATAGCTCCTCCTTTACCAAAAAGAGATCTTGAACTTTATTTCACAAGCATAGGGTTTGGTGGTTTGATATTCTCCTTTCTGCTATGGATCTAGAGGAATATTTATGCCCTTGAAAGGTAATCTTCAATTCTCTCGGCTTTGAAAAAATCCTTTTTTCTTCAAGTCTTCTTGTAAAATTCTGACTTCAAGCAGGATATTCTTATCAAGACTTTGAATATCTTGAGATCATTTGTATCTTCTTTGGCTTTCCTTGGCAATTCCTCTTCTTCTAATTGGGATTTTTTTCGGATGGCAACAATTGTACCAAATATTTTCCTTATCAGAGAGTTTCACCTTGATGGAGAAGTTCTCCAATGAGTTCTTCTAGGAACTCTTTTGATGATCTTTCTTTAGCAACAAGGCTCTCTAAGCCTTTTTCCTTGAGACCTCTCCTAGGTCTTTGACTCTGTACCTACTTTGGTATTCCTTGAGAACTTATTCAAATTATAGAATTGAGATCTCCTTCCTGGATCACTTGATTTTGCTGCGTCTAGATTTGAACATGGCTCTCCTAGTCCTTCTTGTCCTTCCAAGACTAGAAGTTTCTTCAATGAGATATTCAATAGATATCTTCACCTTCAAGTTTGCTTCAGGTGCTAGATTTATTCTGAAGAAAATAATCTTCCTAACTTTCTTTTAGCAAGTTTACCAACTTATTAAATCTCAATCTACTTCTGAATTAGGTACTCTCTTCTGGAGTCTTCTTCAGGATCAAGGCTTCTATGGCCTTTTCTTAGATCAAGGCTTATGTGGCCTTTTTAAGATTAATGATTCTATGGCTTTTTCTTAGATCAAGGCTTATGTGGTCTTTTTATTATATTAAGGCTTCTATAGCCTTTTCTTAGATCAAGGATTTTGTGGTCTTTTCTGCTGTGAAGTTGACTTTATAAATAGAGATCTTCAATCTCTAGAATTCACTATGAATCATTCTCCTATAGTTGCTTCTGAAGTATTATTTTTTACAACAACTAATATTTGTACTATGCAGACACTCCGACCTTTGATCAATAAAGTTGAAATATCCTAGATTTCTATTATAGGAGGTGCTCCAATCATCTGAGGGTTAGTTCCCTACAATAATAGAAACTTTAGATAGTAAAATTCTTACTAATTGATTGATCAAACTACTGGATAAAATGCTGAGTCCTTATCTTCATGAGTTTTTTCTATAACTCTGTGGGAAGACTTTGAGTCCAATGAATTTTAGAATTTCTCTTTTTAGTCTATTCTTCCATATAATATTAATGAAATTCACATGTAATGGATTCAATGGAACATACAATTTACAAAAATTAAAGCTATGGTGATTGGCCCTATTTTAGTAATAACACTTTCACAAAGCTCTCCATACCACCTTGATTCTTCTAAAGATTTTTGCAAGAGCCTGTACACTATGGTAAATTAGGTTCATAGAGAAATTCAGACTCAATAATAATGGTGGTTCTCCTATCACTCTACAGTAGCTATTTCTACTATGACTAGACCCACCACGACGTTGATACCATTGTTAGCTTTTAAAATAGATTACAATGAGAGATGACAATCACAAGATGCAAAAATATGCTATAAATAGAAATGACAAAAAAATTAATACAATATTTCTATGAAGGAAATGGACACTCCATGCAAGATGCTACAAAACTATAATGTACTCCATCACTAATGGAGTCACCCAATACTACTACTACTACCCATTGACTTACATATCAAACTCTTACAATGAGGCCCTTTTATAATGGAAGATAGATTCCTTGGCCAACACTCTGCCTAGTTGTGCGAGGGACACCTTGCACATTTATGACTTGCACATTGACACTTGTGCATTTATTACATTGCATAAAGTAACTAGATAACTTCCCCCTAAAGTAATCTAATGCCCTAAGTATGTACCTACAAAGTTACATTTACATGATCCAAATGATGTAATAGATTCTAATTCCAAAAAAGGAGACCTTCCAAATAATTCAAAAAATAGTCCCATATAACATGCTTCACAAATTTGGAGTTCTCACCTCGTGCCCATGGTAGAAAGATCAAAAGTGGTATCTAGATACTCCTTTCAAAAATTATAAACCCTAAATTAGGTATCACTAGATTTCCCCTCATCTACCCATGGTTCTTGTGCTCAATGCTCACTAGTATCTTCAATCCTCTCTAAAGGATTGGAAAAATAGATTTTCTACTATTTGGGACCCATATCTATAACCCAAATTAGCACACTTCTCTTGGTGTTTGCTTTTCCAAGGTCTATCGAATATGGACTAGTTAATTCATTTTGGGGTTAAAAACCCTAGGTGCCTATTATGTCAATGCGAGAGACTGTCAAGCACTTATTTTGGTTCTATCTTAGAGCCTAAGCATTCTAGTTTAGGATTCACGATTTATTCTAGTCATTTCATTCTAGATGTTTCTCATGGCATATGGTTCTTCTTAGGGACAATATGAGCATGCCTATTAGCATTAACCAAATCTAGAAACTAGTAATTTTTAAGATAAAAAATTATGTTTAACATTTGAAAGGATTGTAACAATGCTATTTTCTCTAGCCCGAATGTTTCTACAAATTATTTAGCTTATGCTAAATTTATAATTTGTTCTAATGTTATGGTACAAATTCAAGCATAGGTGAATAAGGTGGCACTTGAATTTGAGCACTTGTAAACCTTGTTGGATTAGTGAGAAAATACCCCTTGTTCACTGGTTAGGGTTCCTCATTCTCTGATATTTAATAGAGGTCAATCTGAATAAAGTGAGTATCGATAGGGTCACAACTGCCATGATTGACGAACTCATAGTCCATGTTCAAACAAATGGGGTAGAAGTCCATTGTAGTAGCGACATTATCTTATTTGAATTAGGGGTTAGTATTTCACCCTATCCTCTTCCCCTTAGATGCTCGACTAGAGGTGGGATATTGTTACTCAAGGCCTAGGTTGGGGAGCTTCCAGTTTGGAAGAGCTAGGGCTCTAAGGATTTTCCTTCTTCCATGGATTGAGTGTCCACTAAAGACATCCCTACATCATTATCTATTGTTACTCCTTTTGTATGGGAGCCTATTTTTGAAGAGTCTAACCCCTCACCTAGGTGGGATGATACTAAAGACAAATATCCTCCCCATTTTAGTGGTGCCATAACCACTTAATGTTTTTTGCCTCAACATGATTATTCTTTTGTTATTGATAAGTTTTGAATTGTTATTGTAATCCCCAAAAAGTTCTCTTCTTTTTATTGTGGATAATTACTTAATTTAACTTTTTGAGATATGCTTTTTTTTATAAACAATATAATATTTATTCTTTAAATGATAAAAAACACTTTTAAAAAATTATCTTAAAATATAAAAAAAAATGTTACTAAAAAAAATTTCAAACTTTTTTTATTGTTGAAAAAAATCATTTAAAAAAAACTACCCCTATAGCCATCAATTTTGGTACTTTTTTTGAAACGCTTCATCTAAATACCTTTGGAAGTACGGGTAGACTTGTTTTTATATATTTATTTTAGTAAATTTTTATAATCCTTAGTTCATTGAATAAAAATGAAATTAATTTATCTAAAATAATTCTTTTAAAAAAATTGAAGTAAAGTAATATTTCAACCTAGGTCCGAGGTGTAGACCAATTGGTTCATCCAAACCCCATAGGGGGTGGATGTCGAAGGTTCAAATCTTGGGCCTCGCCGAACTGAATGCTTGTCCCTTTCTTGGTGCTTTTAGCGGCGTAAAAGGTTTAAAATGATTGTGGCATGGTGGTTATAGGGGCGGACTGCACAAAGATCTGTGTGGCGACTTCTGGGGCGGTCAATGCAGAATACTGTGGTGGCCATAAAAAGTTGGACAGCCTACCCGGATTTGTGGCGGCTACCGATTCCACCATATAAATTCAAAAAAAAAAAATGTAATATATCAACCTTACCAATCAACCTATCTTTAAACAATAATCAATAATATTTCAGCTCTTGAGAGCTAGGTGGATTGGTAAGTGCTTATGTGGCTAGGCACTTACTAAGAAGACATCCAGGTTCAAACTTTTGGGGAAGCCTGTTTGCAAAGGTAGTAGTTTTATCTGAATCATCTAAATGGTGTCACACCAATGATGATGGTACAAAACAAATCTCGAGTGACTGGTACGTAGTCCTCTTTATGCCTTGTCAACAATTACAAGGTGGAATAGATTTGATCGGAGTGACCTTTATGACCAATTCTCTATATAACAAGATGATGATGGGTCTAAGGGTTTGGTTCAATGGTCCAAATGCTTTTGTAGGAGCACGAAGGCTAGGGTTTCAATCCCTCAGGTCTCGTAGTACATGTGGGCATGTCATGTCAACGTAACCGACTACGTATTAATATGGTGACGATCAGTCTAAGGGCTTGATTCAACGATCAAAATGCTTTTATAGGAGCGTAGAGACCAAAGTTCCAATCTCTCGAGCCCCGTAGTACTGGTGAACGTGTCGTGTTGATGTAGTTGGCAATGTAAAATGTTTAATGGAAGCGACCCTTATGACCAATTTTCCTATATAATAAGATGATTATGATGACGATGATGAGTCTAAGGAATTGGTTAAACGGTTTTAATACTTTTATAGAAGCGTGGATTCCTTGAACCCCATATTACCAGTGGGCGTGTCGCATCAACGTAGCTAGCTACGTAAAAGGTTTGATGGGAGCGACCCTTATTACCAATTCTCCCATATAAGAAGATGATGATGGGTCCAAAGGCTTGATTAAACGGTCAAAATGCTCCTGTAAGAGTATGAACACCAGGTTTTCAATCCCTTGGACCTCGTAGTACCGGAGGGCATGTCGTGTCTACGTAACCGGCTAGGTAAAAGGTTTACCAATGTAACTGGAGATTATAATGCGATAAAAAGTAAAATTCAAACCCACACAAAAAAGGTAATTACCCATTCCTATATAATAATAATAGTAATAATAATGATTCCATTCATTGTACAACCATCGCCTTCTAACATACCCTATGCGTTTTTTCAATTAGCCTTACCCTTGGGAAGATAACGTTATCAAAGTGTAAAGATTAATGAACACGTTAATGTTATATATATATGAAAAATAAATACAGGTTAATATTATATATATATATGAAAAATAAAATATAATGGTTATAATGATAATTTTTAAAATTGAAATTATATTTATAAAAATAAAATTATGATCTTACTAATTCTCTATATCCTTATCAAAACAATTAAAAATTAAAAATTAAAAATAAAAATATCAAATCGATCAACCCTTTGAAGATAAATTGAAGATAAAAGATAGTTGAACCTGTACAATCTCACAATTAGAGAGCTTGCATGTGAAAGGAACCATGTATTAAGGGGAAATCAAACTATATTAAACAAATAGTTTATTATTAAAAAATTAAACTGATTTAAAAGTACGAGCTATCCAAAAATAACTATGTTAACCAAAAAGAGTAATGATGCATTCCTGTTGCAAACATACGGGTTCCCACTTGTTACTTAGCAATTCCATTCTCCATCCCGCCACGCACATCACTATCATCTACGGAGTGAATAACAACCGATCCACACAAGGCCACATCATGAATTGGACCGTACGGCCAATGAGAGAGCGTCCTGTCTCCACCACAGTCCTATGATACTAATACATAAATGGACCTCTCTTTAATTTAAAACCTTATAAAAAGAATATCGGGCATCTATTCCTCAACCACATTATTCGAATTTTGGAATCCGCCCACGGATAGATATATTCCACTGCTTTTCTCAGGCTTGGAATAGTCCATTTTGGCTGTCCTTGTCCATCTTCTTTTAATTGGCCTTTTTTCCCAACCTTTGCTGTATTTTAAAGTCATGCAAGTTGATTTTTCTACTTTTATCTGCCTCCTCTTCATCCGTTTCATTCATACCAGAAACTCCTGAAAGCCTTGGTCTCATGCCCTATCAGATTCATCTCTAAATAACTGTGGGTTACTCTTTTTGAGTTTTCACCGACAGCCGTGCTAAGGATACCGAGGAATAACATTAGTCACCAGGTAAAAGATATTCTAAATATCCTTTCTTCACATGTAGGTGCCTATTAAAGGGCGTCCTTGGGCTTGTTCATTCAGTGTGTTATGTTTCTCTAAATGAGTCATGTGTGATATACATATAAACTAGCAGGCAATGGTTGCAGGTGCGGCATCATCACGATTCACTCCCAATGCTCGAAATGGGTACTCTGCCCCCACCCTATTGCGCCACTGAGACCTGTTGCTGTCGTGTACTAGTAAAGGGAAGGGATATTTGTATTGATTTGAGTATTTGTTTGTTTTAACGATTGCTATAACTAAAATGCAAAATTGGAAACAAAGAAATTTATAATAAACTGTCCCGAACCAACATTTTTTGATTGGGATTCTAAATGTTACAAGTTCATTGAGAGGAAAATCTGTGTGAGAGGTGATATGAAGATACTTAGCCATTTTTAACTGAGGAATGAGAGAAAAAATGGCTAAACGACGTGGGATGGATAATATCGATATATTTAAATTTTTGCATGAATTAGATTATTACTGTTCTCCAAAATATATGCTTTACTGAAAGAAGTACTCTTGTTTAATAATTTTGAGGGTAAAAATAAACACAGAAAAACAGTGGGACATTATGACTTTTTCTGTGTTGTACACAAATTGGCATGTTAATAGATTTGTTGTATAATGTTCTTTAATCCAAAGGATTAGTTCTGTATTCCACGACAAGAAGGAAATTATCGCATAGAAACATTCCAAACAGTATTGTTTGATTCTATGGTTTGTTGTTTTTGTTTAAAGGAAGGACAGGGTGGAATCTTAAGAACAGTTCAACATAATTAAATATTAAAAACTTACTTCTATTAAAATCTTAAGCTGTGGGGATTTAATATTCATTTATAGTATTTTATATTAAAAAATAAAATAATGATAAACTCCATATTTATATCTAAATAATTTTAAAATAACACGGAAAAAAAATTATATTGCATTCAGATGGACGAGATTAGTCAAAACGTAATAAATATAATTTATATAAGAGGGGAGTACTTTGTTAAAAGTGTGTTTTGCTTATGGATGCCAGGAAAAGTTTACAAGAATGATAGCGTTATTTCTTTAATTTTTTTTGGGTTAACATGGGGAATGAATGGGTAGATGATCATTATATAAGTTTTGAATTTTGGGCCTTATAATCTTGTCTTTATTAACCTATGTGAGATGACAACAACGATGGTCGGTAACGATCATTGAAATAGATAATTTTACAACAAGACACCAAGGGTTAAATTAATTCTTTAAATTATTATTACATATTTGACAAGTATTAATATTTTTACAACATGTATAATTCTAATTACTTTTATGTTTTATATAAAATTATAATTTTTTTTAAAGTTGACCTTTTTAAAAATAAGTATTGAAATATATCTTATCTATTTATATAAATAATATATATAATAAATAAAAATAAAAAAAGCAACAAGAAGATCTAAATATCCAATTAAAAATAAAGAAAGAAAGAAACTAAAAATTATTAATATATTAACAGACCTAAAGTTCGATAAATTCTATAAAAGGATAGAGATATGATAGAAAAGAAAAAACGATCTAAAAATAAATAAAAAAAAACAACTATAAAGCAGGAAGAATTCAAAGTAGATTAGGCACAAAAATATTAACAATAAGAAGAAAAATATGCATAAAAACTTTGCAAACCTTGCATAATAACAAGCAGAAAAAAGTGAAACAAAATACCAAAGGATATGCAACATCTTCCTCCACTTCGGATTAGTGCAATTGAGACCCCACCTAGCGTTCAACACATCACCAATAGAAATTTTAGGGACCAAAGGCTTTGAACATCCACATGGGCTTCCCATAGAACCACTCTACAACCCGCTTGAAAGCTTATATAATTGCTCCATAGGAAGAAGAATCTAAATTTGTTGCACTGTATACTTATCTAAATATTTCAGCTTAAATCTAATATTAAGTTGTTGTCAAAGTAGATACATCTATATTTTATTATGATGATTATGTAAATTTAATTATATAATAATTAATTTTAAAAAATATGAATTTATATTTTTCACTATTTGATTAAAAGTTTATAATTATTATTTATAAAATGTATATTGATATATATTGATTTATAGTACTGTTTGTTTATAATATTATATAAATGATTATAAATTTAATTAAGAATAATATATTAAATTTTTAGTAATTTTTTTAGATTATTTTTCTTTTAAAAGGAAGATCCATAATTAAGTTTTGAAGAAAAATACAACCTATTATATTATTAGTTTTGTTTGGTTGAACTTACTTATGAATGTGTTACACTTACAAAATAGGAGACATTGACTTTAAATCCAAAAGAGGTTAGATTTTTTTTCATACTTTTTTATGTGTGGATTAACTTATATTAGAAAGGGATAGAGTTATACAATGTATATATTTTCATAAAGGAATTAACATATATTAGATTTGTTTTCCTTCTTTAAAGGATGAGCTATCAAAGAATTAAAAAACTATATTTTCTTATAATAGCATATACTAATAAACATTAACATGAAAAATTATAGCTACATCCTCCTTGAAAATATTGAGCTAATGTCATTTGACACTATATTCAACTTAGTATCAAGGTAAATATTTATTATATTCAAATATGAATTTTTTGTTTTCAAAAAATATATATATATATTATTTTTTGTTAGTTGAAAGTTTATTAACTTATACATTAATTAATAGATTAAATTTAAAATGGTAAAATATTAAATAATATATTTAATACCAATTAATTTATATATCTTTGATTTTAATTTGTGTTTGATAAAATGTTTAGTTTAGAAAGAGATCAATCATATAATTTCTAAAATTATATGTTTAAAATTTTTATAACTAATCAAGCAATAAAAACTAGATGGTCAAGAATTTGAGATTATTATATATTATTTAGTTCTTTTTGTAAAAAATAAAGCAATTTTATTCATTTTTAATAAAATGAATAAAATAAGATATTTTCTTTGTGTTTTATAGTTGTTCAGAGTTTGATTTTCCTACTCCAAACCTTGTATAGGTTTACTTAGTTCTTTTTTAAAAAATAAATAATTTTATTGATTTTTAATGAGATGTTGGTTTGTATCTAAAATGACACATGATATTTTTTCTATATTTTATGGTTATTCAAAGAATTTGATTTTCATCCTCCAAAACTTGTATAGGTCATTCTAAACTATTTTCCTAGATCTAATAAAAACCATTGCCTATCCTTATATAGATTTTAAAGTCTTTTACAATTTTGCAATCTAAAACAAAGAACCTCTCTTTTACTAACTCTAAATATGAGAATTGTTGAATGGTTAGTGAATACCATAACAAATATATCTTCAAAATTAATTAAGCATTTTTATTGGGAAATATAAAAGAAACTTGCTTTGATAAGCTCATGTTCCGAATGAATACATTTTTAAATAAAAATATCTTAAAAAATAGAAAACTAAAAAAATCAATTAATATACATTGACTAATATATTTTTGTGTTAAAATTCTATCTATAAAAGCCAACTACCCAAAAAATATATATATATATATATATATATATATATATATATGGTACCAAGATACAATGTTCAAAAGTAAATGAAACATTCATAACATTTTGTTGGGACTAGATGACATATTGAAGGTCAAAAGTACTTCAGAGACATTACTAGCGACAAACTGGATTATGAAATGAAGAATTTTGTGTTTTTATTATACAATTTGTGTCCGTCTAATCATAAAGGTTTTCAAAATAGAATCTAAAATCAAATAAAAATAAGGTTATGTTTTTTTAAAATTAAAATAAAAAAATAAAGTTTATAAATAAACCTATATTAAATAAATAACATTTATATTTTCCAGGACCTCTTAAACTTTAAAAACTGATTACATTCAGGCAACTGCCTATGCATGGCTTTCACAGATTTTTTTTTTTAATTTTTAAATTAATTTTAGCTTGTTAAGGTTAGAAGTTAGAAATTCACATTCAACGAAACGCAGGGGCTATCAAAGCACGGGGACTATGATTGCTGTTAATGTTTAAAGGTAATGGGCACAACAGGGCTCATAATATCCAACCTACCTAATTTAGTTTTACTGCAAGATGCAAAATGACAGCAAATATAGAACGGCAGTACTGAACGAGATGTACATGCACCGAACCACCGTTTCTTGGCAGTACAATCTCGTCTTGTCATCGGCACGCGTTTGGTCCGATGGCGTTTTCTTGACATTTTCTCACCTTTTCATTGAAGGGTGTTCGTGTTTGATATTTCACGAAGGAAAAGAGAGATGGAGTTATCTAGACATTGATTCCTCACTGATTTAGTTGCACACACCTTCCACTGAATAGAGACGTCCCACTGAATAGAAACATTTTCTCTTACAAGCACCAATTCTAAATATCTCGTAGTTTCGGTGACGTTGATCGGCAGAGAATATGTAGTAAAGTAAAACTCTTACGATCTTATATGATGTTATATCTATCATATGGTTATAAATAAATATTTTATTTATTAAATATGTTATTTAACCTTATAATCTTATTCTTTTAACTTCAAACATTAAACTTCATAATAAAACTGCCGTCTTAATTATTAGACGTACTGAAATAAATTCTATATTTAGGGAATGACTTCGCACTCTGCTGCGAGGCCATTCCGTCTGATGTACTACAAATGCCAAAAGGCATTTTGGTGGTTCGTTAAGTAACCAGGAAAACTTGCGTGCAATCTTATACCATCTCAATATATCCATTTCTTCTATTTTTTTTTAAGAGTTGTATTACCCAGTCTTCATGTACTAGGGGCAGTACTACGACGATTAAAAAACAGAAAAACACCCATTTTCAGATACGTGGCATGCTATTGCCTCTTTAAAGAAGTCACGTATTATTAATATTATTATTTATTTTACAGTATTATTTATTTTATTTTATTTTTATTTTTAAAAATTTAATTAGTGTAAAAAAAATTTATGATTGTATGGTTGAGATTTTTTTTTGGTATTAATATTAAAGAGGGTTTTGAAATGAGCCCCACAACTTTATATAATAAGTAAGTGCCGAGGCCAATTAAAGCACAAGACGACCTTCATAAGGGAAGCCCACCTAAAAGGACAAGGTATTACAAACTGAGGCAAGCACCCCTCGGGGAAGGGGAACCAAGGGAGTTCACACCATCCCCATGAAGGTAAGCCAGGGAGCAAAATCCAAACAACTCGGCCCTAAAGAATAGCAGGACAATGCGGGGGGTTAGAAACTATCAACCCGAATAAATGCATCATTTAAAATTTGAAAGACACAATAGGCTGCATCGTTCGACAAGCTCGGGCATAAGAAGGAGCGACATCACCAGGGGGCCGAAAGGGACAATCGGGGAAGGCAGGAACGTAATGAGGGGATAGCAAATAAAGGCCAATACACACCATAAATCTCTTAAACCTGCGGGTACCAACCAGATCACCCAAATCTTTGAAAGGAATCAAAATCTGACTAGAGTTAAGGATGTTCCTCCCTGACATGAAGTACAATATCGTTGGGAAAAACCCACTGCAAGATAGATAAGCCTTAAGAGCGAACTCCCAAGTTTGCTAAGAGATCAACCATTGAACTGTCTTCTCTAAAAATGTGGGAGAACTCCATGCTAGAAAAGGAACGAGCAAGCCAAGATGCTTCATCAATTAAATTAGCTATTTTTCATCCCGGGTGGGAAACTCCACGAAGCATGTTGATGATGGTTAGGGAATCCCCTTCAATAATTGTATTTCTGATGCCAAGGTTCTTAAGGTGCTCCAAGCCAATGACAACCGCTCTAGCGTCAACCACCGTGGAAGATTAAACTCTAAGGCAGTCTGCGTAAGCCAGAATAATATCAGCATTGTTGTCCCTTATTGCACCGCCCGTACCAACTAAGCCAGGGTTGCCTTTAGAGGCATCATCAAAATTAAATTTGAACCACCCAACGGGTGGCGGAGACCAACGAACCTCCCTCCTCAAGTCAGGAGCAGGAGGAGGGCGGGTTAATGACACAAAACCAAGTTCTTCTTCCAACAACCGCTTGCTTGGGGAGAGAGTCAGAATTAAATTTGAAGGATTCAAATTGTTGAGAACTGAAGACGCATTTTTTGATACCTTCCACATAATCTTGAGGTTGATTTGGGTGATATTATTCTCCTCTTATTTGAATACCCTTGAGTTCCTTTCCTTCCACACTCCCTAGAAGGAGTGTGGGAGGAGAAATTTTCAAAAATATTTAAACCGGGAAGAAAGAAAGGGTGATTTCCATTGGATGACATAGTCCATTAAGGAATTAGGAAACACCCATGCAACGTCCAACCAAGAGAGAATGGAAGTCAAAATATTCTGCATACTATGACAACTGAGCAAAATATAAGTCATTGATTCTCAATCATTCTTGTATAAATAGCACCTGTTGACCAGGTACATCTCCCTCTTGAGAAGATTCACGATCGAGAGGATTTTGTTTTGTACAGCCAACCAATAGAAAATATTAATCTTCGACGTTAGATTTTTTAACCAAATTTGATTTATAGGAAAAAAGTCCACCTCCATTGAGCTAAGAGAAGTGTAGGCAGATTTAACCAAATAGGACCCATTCGAGTCCCCGGTCCACACCAATCTATCATCTATTAAAACATTATGTACCACAATAAGCCTCAGCTCCACCAATAAAGTGTACCACAATCTTACATCTGCATTGATGACTAGCTTTGGAAGGGAGGGAGACCAAAACCTACATCCATATTGGACAATAATAAAGTCTACCACCTTTTCAAGCCCGTGGGTTCTAGAATGAGCAACAAGGGAGCATGGATCATCCCCTAAGGGACTTTCCCTAGCCCAAATATCATCCCAAAAATTAATCGCCTCACCACTTCCAATAATCCAACTACAACAAGACTTGAGGAACCTGCGAGATTTGATGAGGCTATTCCAAAAGGCCGAACATCCACTAGGAAGGAAATATGCTAAAAATATTCAAAGTTATATTTAGCCTTTAGGATATTACACCAAAGAATGTTAGAATTTGCAGCAACTTTCCACCCAAGTTTTGCCATAAGAGCTTTGTTCATCATAGCCGAATTTTTGAGATTGAGACCCCCTTGCCTCTTCCTCTTACAAATCTGCTCCCATGAGACAAGGTGAAATTTTCCTTTCAACTCAGGGCTCGCCCATAGGAAGGATTTGCAGATGCTATCCAATTTGGTGGCCACCTTAGAGGGTAAATGAAAGAGATAAAAAATAGATGGGGATGCTCTGCAAGGTGCTTTGGACCAGCACCACCTTCTCCGCTTGACTATGTAACGCCCTTTTCCATGACGCTAAATTGCGTTGGACTCTTTCAACATCCAGGGTCCAAAACTCATCCTTAATGCGGCCAATAAAAAGAAGGAGCCCCAAGTAAGTTGCCGAGAGAGAAGAAATACGATAATTTAAAATGTTAGCTATTCTCCTTTGTGGGGTCTCTGAAGTATTAACAAAATAAATGATTTTTTTTCAAAATTTATCTCCTACCCGACAACCTTCTCGTAGCTTACCAAAATGGACTTCACATCCCTTGCATTGAACACCGACGCCTCACAATAGAGGAGGGTTTCATAAGCAAACTGTTGGTGAGATATCGATGGGCAGGGGAGAGCCAACCTTAGACCAAAATAAAATCTTTTACGAGAAATCGAACGACCAAGCACCTTTGCCATGAGAATGAAAAGGAATGGGGATAGAGGGTCACCCTAGTGCAGACCACGAAATGACTGAAAGAACCCTACTTGAGATCCATTAACTAGGACATAGAAGTAGGCAAAATAAACACAAGCCTCTATGAGCCCCACCTATCTTTCACTAAAACAAAATTTCGTCAAGATGTAGAATAAAAATTGCCAAGAGATCCTGTCGTAAGCCTTGCTTACATCCAACTTGAGGAATAATGTTGCTCACCCACTCTTCTTAACTAAGTGGAGGAATTCATGTACCACAATCACCCCGTATAAAATTTATCTGCCAGGGACAAAGGCACATTGGGCACTATCCATGAGAAGAGGTAGGATAACTTTCAACTTATTGGCTAAGGCTTTAGAAAAAATATTATAGATAATGTTGCACAAACTTATAGGCCAAAATTCATTGAAAGAGGACACATTGTATTTCTTTGGCACCAGGACCAATAGCATCAAATTCATTGATTTAGGGATGACCATCTAAGATTGAGAGTCTCGAACTACCATACATACGTCCAAGCTAAAAATATGCCAATACTTATGAAAAAACCCTAGAGGGAAACCATCATGACCAGGCACATTAAGATGGCTCGTAGAATTTAATGCATTAAAAATTTCTTCATCTAAAAAAAGAGTAACTAGCCCCTTATTCATGTCCTCTGTTACCAGGCATGGGATTACCTCTACCATGAAATTCTCATCATCGATTGTGCTTTCCAGGGTCGAGCAAAAGGGAGGAGAAGAACTCCACAGCATCCTCCCTTATTCAAAATATATCTGATGTTGAGTTTCCATAACTAATTTTAATTTTCTTTATGCAATTGTGGCTCCTTCAACGAAGGGTGGAGGTGTGAAAAAACCAAGAATTATGGTCCCCTTCCTTAAGCTAGATTTCTTGATATTTTTGCTTCTAGTGGGTCTCTTCTCTAGCTTGAATATTATGAATCTCTACAAGCAAAGATCGCTCCTCCAAGAGAAGCTCCATAGAACCTCCATGCATTTCCAATTTGGATTCAATCTCTAAAAGCTGCCCACGAATCCTTTCTTTCTCTTTGAAAATATTACCAAATGAAAACTTATTCCAAACCTTAAGATTAGACCTTAGCCTTTTAAGCTTATTGGATAGTACTTCCATACTCACATTGTTAACCTCCTCTAACCACCATACCCACAAAGAGTTATCAAAACCAATATGTGATCACCACATCATTTCAAAATGAAATGGATGAGGAAAAAAGGCTGACCATTGGTGATCTCCAACCACAAAGGATTATGGTCCGAACAAATCCAGGGAAGAGTGGAAAAAATGGTTGCACCAAATATATGGAGACAAGATTTGGACACAAAAACTTTGTCTAATCTATTGAGGATCAAATTGGCCCCTACCCTCCTATTACTCCATGTGAACTTCGAGCGCTTTAAGTATAAATCTCTTAAACTTGCGATATTAACAAAATTTATGAAATCATTTACTCTTCTAGAATCCACTTAGTTGCCACCTCATCTTTCTGAAGAAAAAAAGGGTTGTTGAAATCCTCCAAAACCACCCACACCTCATCCTAAAAGGAGGCTCTCATCTCGAGTAGAATATACCAAAATCTCCTTCTATCAGTAGGAGAATTCATCGCATAAATATTAGAGATGACCCACCTTATTTGGGTAGTCTTACACCAGAAAATAATGTTTATTGCCCTTGAATAGGATGAAACCACATGGTCATCAAACTTAGAAGGGCCCCAAAAGCCTCACTTTCCACAAAGCTAGAGTGTTTCCAAACTACATTATGAACCAAATCCCATGAAGAAGCATCAAGTTTGGACTCTTGGATGCCAAAAAAAAGGGTATTTTTCTTTCCTAAGCAAAGCCAACAAACACTTTTTGGAGGAGCTATTTAGCCCTCTCACATTCCATGAGCACAACTTCATTGAGATCAAAAGGAGAGTTTCTTTCTCGACCCTCCAGAGAGCGAAGGTTTAAAGCTATCAAGATTTAGATGCTTATATATGTTCTCCTCTTCAACAAAAAACCTTGTTTTCCCACCATTGGCCAAAGCCTCCTCCATTTGTTTCTTTCTATCGGCTTCACTAGGGGGACTACCCGGACGTTTGGAAATGCTAATGTCCAAACCCTTCTTATGTTGACTTATTGTCTTTGGGCCTGGGGAGTCCTTTCAATAATTAAATTAGGAGAGACCATTGGGCTACCCAAACCGCTCGAAGGTATTGAGAAGGAATCCTTAGGGGATGTGCAAACCGCCTTGGGAGTAGAAATCACATTCTCCATTGTCATGTACAGAGCCTCCGAGGCCTCCGTTTTGAGATAACCAAATGAGTTAACTAGAGGTAAAGGTGACATTGCCTTCTCAGGATGGAAAACCACCTCCAGGTGAGGAGAGGGAGCATAAGATTTTAGTGAGGGGGAGATAACAGTAGGTCTTACCAGATCAACTTGGTCCCTTCCAATGGGCTTTGACCCAATCAAAGACATCACCGATTTCTCTCTAGAAGGGCTTAGAGCCTTATTCCACCAAACCTTCCATTTATTAATAGCTGGTCCTAGGCCCTAAGTATCCCCTTGAGAAGTTGAACGATTAGAATCAATTACAAAGCGCTTTCGAGGTTGAGACAAAGGAAAATTTTTTTTAATATGACCACTTTTACCACATTTCCCATAGGGGATAGGTTTGTTCTCATAGACCACTGGTTGAACCTAGCAACCCAAGTGGGAAACCAATTCAACCAACTTAGGGAGATACTTCTCCAATTCCATCATTACACACATGTGAACAAATTGGTATCTATTTGTTGATAGAGAGAGAGTCAAAGGAAGCGAAGTCTCCTAAAGTAGAAGCCACTACTTTGAACACATTCTCATACTAGAGGGGGGTTGGAAATTCTAGGAGCCACACCCAAATGAGAACAAGATTGACTTTTCAATACGGGGTTAAAATCAAAGCCCCAACGATGCAAGAACATGCCATGCTTACCAAAGAACCAGGGACCCCCATCAAGAATTTTTTGGGAATCAGCTTTAGAGGAGATATTGATCAAGAAGAAATTATGAGGAAGGGTGTAGTGTCCCCCCCTGTTATGATATTTTAATAGTTGGGATACTATATTTTTTCTTAAAATCAAAAAATACAACTCCAGGAAACAGGAAATAACTAGCAATTTTATTTTTCGAATTTCTTTCAAAATAGGGTTCAGATTACAATATTTTCAAAATATAATATTTCCATGATATATTTGCAAACCCTTGAAATATACTAAATCAGCAAACATGGAAAGATACCTCTAAAAACTGATGAAGATCCAAGTGTGAATCCTGTGTGAATTTACCAACAGAGAACTAGGGTTTCGTCCAGCTCCAAAAATTTGAGGGGTTTTGTCCTTAGCCACACCGTTGGGGTTTTTGTCCCTGTATACACCAAAACAACACCAATCCGATTATGTGATGACAAGCACTAATTGAATTGACATACATATCCCCTAGGGCAGCCCCCAGAGGTTAAACAGTGGTCCTAACCACTCCCACAGTAGTTTGGAAGGTCAAAGGTCAATTTGGCACCTTTTTAGCAATTTTTTCTCTACTCGTCCCACCCCAGGATGAGTACAAATTGGTATTCATCCCACCCTAGGATGATTATAAGCATTCGTCCCAAGGTGGGGTGAATAGCAGGTTTGATTGGCAAAAAGGCAAACCTCGGCAGGTCCGCCACTTAACTGCACCTTCAGGGCATGCAATTGTGAGGAACGACTTCAAATCAAGGAGAGAGAATTTAGTCATGCATGCCTTTATCATTGAGGCCTCATGCAAAGAGAATCTAAATCAGGGAAAAATATTTTCTCCCAAAATAGGACAAACAATTCAAGTGGCGCCCTAGCATGCGCATTCAAAGAGAAAGACCTTAGGTCTATAAATTGGTGAGTCTTCTCACCCAAAAAAGGGAACAGAGAGGAGCATTTGGAGCAACGAAGTGTTGCTGAATTACATCCTCACCCATAATTTGTGCTTTTACATCCTTGATATCTCTTTTGGAAGGGAGGTTATTGGGTGATTATTGGAAGCGCAATCCGGACCCAAACCCAAAAATTTGGCCACAATACCCCACAAAATTTGTCGAAACAACCCCATAAGAGGTTTTGGACCCATCCCAAGTGGATTGGTGCCAAAATAGAGTCCCAAACGGCGGGTGTCCTGCCCCCAGGCGCCTCTTGCACTGCTGTAGTTCTAATCGCCCCACCCAGGAGTGATTAGAAATATGTGGCATATTTCCATACTGTTATTTTTGAATTTTATTCTAGGTTCCTTACATATGCTATCATTTAAATTTCATGTGATTCTGACAAGTTTTGGCTATGATTTTATCACTTCTCGCTTTCACTAACATACAGCGAGCATCATCAAATATAGGGCAATAGAGGCCGAATTAGAAAAATCCAACCATCTGGGTCGTCCTAAAATGCACCGTTTTACCTAACCCCAACTTTATAATTGTTTTGGAGGCCTTTGGACTGGACATTTAGGAGGTGGCTTTCGGACAGGTTATGACAGTCCTAATCATCCCACCCGGAAGCGATTAGAAATATGTGCAATATTTTTGAACTGTTTCTTTTGCAGTGGCTTCCTGGTAATATTTTATTGCTTCTATCAAATTTTTAGCTCATTTTGATATGTTTTATTTATCATTTTATTTATTTTACGCATGCACTAATCTTAGGCTTTGGGGATCGCATGTTCTACTTCATCCGCAGGTGCTACTAATACTTTTCTATTTCTCTGAACGTAGGATCTCGACACCAGAGGAGCATCAAGGAATAAAAGACATATTCACGCAAGCGACGATGACTTTTGGTCCACCCATTTTCAATGTGGGCACGTGAAAGATCTCAAAGTTGACCAAGTGTAGATGGGGTGATTCCCAGTGCATGAGGATAAGTCTTCTATGGTAGGTGTCAAAACAGAGTGATTCCCCTTCAGTACCGCCTATGTTCCAAGTACTGTTCTGCTCTCATGTACCAATAGTTTCCCTCACGTAAGGATGGGTATTTAGAGAGGTTCGGTATAATGGCCTGGCAGTGGTATATTGAAGGGGTGACCATTTTGGGAGGTATAAGAGCCCTCATATTGAATATACAACAAAAAATTCTTTACAAGGTTTTCAAAACAAACATCAAAACACACTGAACCAGATTTAAGGCACACTTTTCATCCATAAACAAGATAATCATTGTTTTGATTGTGTGTTTCCATTTTGTTTAATGTAGCATAAAAAATCATAAAGAAGATAAAAACGTACACATCTTTAGATAAACAACACCATGGTGTACACCTATAGCTGAGCCCAATCACAGGTAGAAGCTACGAAAAGTGTACAAAGGGGGACAAGTCCCCTCCGATATAGTCCCGAGGACTTGGTCATACCACCTTGGCCGCTTGGCCCACAAGATAGTCCACATCATGCCATTACATAACGAGACTATAGAGGCACCCCTTTGAGGGGCACTCCCACTCAACATAGACCCTTTCAGGAGGAGGCCATACACGTGGCACTCAACATAGATGGGAGGGCTCCCTTAGATGCTCGTTATGAGTGGCCATCGTGCGATGAAGTGCTAGAGCAACATAGGGTCCATAAGGAGGGGCCACATGATTACGTCATCCCTTCTTTACCCCTTATTACTATCCGAAATAATATGCCAAATCCAAAGCACAAGGCTCTTCAGATAGGGCAAGCCAATTCTGCCCACCTCTTTCACACATACGAAAGGGAGTACGAGGAAGACCACTACATTCCTCAAGAGCAATATACAGTGCGGGAGCAATGCACCTCTGTGCCTGCTATGTATCAAGATCACCCATTGAGGCCAAAACCTTGGGTGAATGTCGCTAACCTCGATAGAGGAAAGCAACCCAATGGGATCTCGGATCACCATGACCGAGATAGACATGTAGGAGAGGCATCTAGGCTTCCTAAACACAAGTCGATAGAACAAATTGACTTGGCCTTTGCCAAACATGTCATCAACAAGCGCAAATCACACAGCTCAGGCAAGACCAACAATAGTTACAGCACCTATATCGCCTTAGCAAAGAGCGCATTCGATGTCAGATAGACGAATTGCTCTAGAACACTGTGCCTGAGAGGGTCCCAACCCCTCGTGCACATAAGATAGAATTGTATGAGAGGCACCACCCCTTGGTGCGAGACGGGTCTTCGTGACCTTATCAAATATTACCTCCAAGACCTCCTAGACCTGAGCGGGAGGCCACAAAGCGCTGCTAGAGCACTTAGAGTCTATGGAGACCAAGACTTTTGGGCCCCAAAATCCCACTTTATGCTAGCTCCGTAGTCACCCTTTGCATCCGTCAGTGCCGGAACCCCCATACCCTGAACACTTTAAATTTCCCCAGTTGGCAATCTTTAGAGGGAAGGAGGATGCCCAAGAGCACGTGACTAGATTCTTGAGCCAATGCTTTGGCATTCAGGACAATGATGCTTTGCTACTAAGAACATTTATAACCACGTTCGCAGGCCCTACCTTGGATTGGTTCACTCAATTGCCAAAACATAGAATCAGTAACTTGGATCAACTAGTAGACGGGTTCCTCAAATGCTTCACCTTCAACACCAAGAAGAAGGCGTCACTAAGTGACCTAGCTAGCCTCAAGCAGTATGAGGAAGAAACCATGGTGGCCTATGGAAATCGATGGAGGATGTTGCTTTCAAAGCTGCCCTACCTCCCTCCCATGGACGACCTGACCCAAATGTTCTCAAAAAGTTGTTTGAGATCGATCTCCATGCTATTGCAACTGCAAAAATATTTCACTCTTGAGGAAGCGCTGATGCAAGCCAGAATCATCGAGGAGATCAAGATACAGGATGGCGAGATTGCCAATCCAAAGAAGAAAGAGGCCTAAAAATACCAAAATGAGGACCACACAACCAAAACCCACTGCGGTCAATCAGGTTGCTATAAACATGCTAAAGCCTACACAAGCAACACAACCCTCACAGGCTAACTATCATGCAGTTCATCTTGACAGCTATGAGAAGGAGAATCATCAGCAAGAGAAAAATCAGCATCGTCGCCCTAGGCGACAGTTCACACCCTTCATAGAGTCCAAAGACTCCTTGTTTGACCGTTTGTCCACGACAAACTTGATACACCTGCCAGAAATTTGACCCATAGACCCCAATGCACCAAAGCCTAAGGACTATAAGGAAGACTTGTACTGTAGATTTCATAGGTAGAAAGGACATGACATTTATGCATGTTGGAAGTTCAAGAGCTTCGTGCAAGACCTAATAGTCAACAAGACGATGGTGGACAATCCTTTAGTGCCAAACAACCAACATATGGGAGTCTTCAAAGACCCCCTGCCTGCCCATGATATGCAGGAAAAAACCCTTCAAGTCAATGAGGTGACACAGAACTGCCCCATGCAGGGGTATGTAGGGATGATAAGCATAGTGACTAGGAACAAAAGGTACCCAGGAGATGCCCTTGCGATGGCCACAGAAGAGGTTCCATCAACGTCACAACCTCAATAGCACCCTACACAACCTCCCCCGCCTAGACCAGTGGCTACGATTCAGACTAGACTTACCCAAAGTTTAAGGACCACCTTGGCTAGGCTCTCCATTTATGAGCTCCTTCAACAATCACCGCCCCATCGAGAGGCTCTAATGGAGATATTAAAAGCCATCGAGTTGCAGCCCCATGAAGCAAACTCTTTCAATGACTTTATGGGACATGTAAATAATGTACAAAACCAGTCATCACATTTAGAGAAGATGAACTAAAATCAGTGACTAGTGACATGGCGGATCCACCCCTGCACATCATTGCACGGGTCAACGGGATTCCGTACAAGAGAGTATTGGTGGACACTGGCTTGTCCAGTAATATAATTACAATAGCGGCATTGAAACACCTCAATTTGCTAGCATCTCATGTCGTGGCCTCCACATATACTCTTCGAGCATTCAATGATGAGATATGCTCGATGGTTGGCACAATTGTCCTGTCCATCCAAGCGGGACAAAAGACTATTCCTATGTTGTGCCACATCTTGGAAGGTGAGATGGCCTATAATATCTTGTTGGGCTGGCCTTGTATTAGGGACATGAAGTGTGTCCCTTAAATAGCTCATCATTGCCTAAAGTACACATTTGAAGGGTAGGTGCATGTAGTCCCGGTAGACTTAGAGCCCTTCAAGTATTGCAATACGATGCAACTAATGTTGCAATCGACCCTTCCATCGACACATTTGGATTTTTAGTTGAATCCATCTAAAAAGGGTCCGATTCCGCATGCATCCCCGTTGTTAAGTCCATCAAATCACCAGTCGGGTCCATATTCATCATATGGTCCTTCACCAACAATGCCACCTACGGTGGCCACACCAAAGGACAAAGGGAAGAAACCCCTAGAAGAGGCACCACCCCTAGTCTCAACCATCTCTACCGAAGATATGCCTAGCCGAATGGAAGTCGAGACGCCTAGTTCTCCCTACATGGAGTGGACCCAAGAAGAACTCCCATTCCCTCCCCCTCCACCGCCAATGATCACCATTGAGATGGCCAATACGAGCCTAGGAGAGTATCTAGTGCGGAACATTATAGCAACACCCACACTTGAGTCCATGCAGGACATGGGGATATCTCACATCCCCATCGACACTGTGGTTCCTCTAGGCTACCCACCAAATTAGATAAAATTTGTTTATGGGGGCCTCGATAATGGCATTGAAACTTACATGCAAGAAGAAGAAGATGACAAGCCCTTTGCTGAGGACGTCAACTATTTTTCCAACCTAGAATTCGCTTTGAGATATCTTGGCCAATGTAATTGGCATGGATATGGGTTGGGCAGGTATGATCAAGGAGTGCACGTTCTTTGCCAACCAAGATATCAAATGCCATACGACAAGTCAAGAGTAGGGTTCAACCACCCCCTGCCCCTTGTCATCTTGGTAGAGAACATGCAAGGCCTAGGGATAGGCAACAAGGATGGGTTGGCATTAGATCCATATGCCAATACTAACACAACATATACATTGGGGTATTACCTCCCATTGCTAACAACCAACATTGTTGACCTTAACAACCCTTTCCTTTCGATTGATACAGGAGAAAGTTTGAGGACTCACCTACAAGAGGGATATAGACAAGGCCAAGAAGGGTCTTCAAAAGATGAGTCAGAGTATGAGGTAGCGCCTTGGGACCCTTTCGAATCTAATAGAAATCATTCACAAGTGACCCCCATAGATGATTATCAGGAGAGCTCTATGACAATGTTCCCTTTGGATTCTCCAATCGAGCATATGCCACCTCAAGAGAATCAGGTCCTCCCGTAGAGAGCGAAACAACCCCGATGGGACCAGATCAATTTTCTCGAGCAAGACGAGCCTCACATGTCGTAAATAACTATCGGAGCCAACAAAGTCCTCTGGATCTCTGATAGTGATTATGAAGACGAGATTGAGATGGAATATCTCAATCATATGCGACAACAACAATACCACATGGACATAGACGACATGTTTGAGAAACTACACATGGGGCCAAGGCATAGGTGGCACCTCAACTAGGAGCAGTTAGACCAATTACTACACCCGCCACTTTAGGCATACAGAGAGCACCTTCTACCTAGAGACCCTATAGAGCCATCAGTTTCAAGGGTGAACCCTGTCCTTTTATCCACACATAGGACCGATCCATTTATTCCAGTACCCACAGAGTTAGATCCAAAGCACAAATATCACCAAGGATGTCTGAGTCACCACACCCACGGTAATGGAGACCAAAATCATTTCATCAACATGATCTCCATTGACTTAACTGCCCCCATCAATAACCCAGCCAACCCAACACGGTTATTGCATCTAGACATAGATGCTATAGACTGGGATTGCGTTGACACACCACCATCCCCATCAGAGTACTGGCCTTGTGGTGGGATGTTCCATTTCACCCCAGGACAAACTCAGGATGTCTTCCATGCTGAAGAGGAACCCGATGTTCTGAACATAGATATAAATTCAACAAATTATATCCACTTGATCCCAACTCCACACCAGTTGGAGGACGGGTCCCACATGTCAGTTGAAGAGATGACTGACGTAGACATCGGCTCTGATCCAATGAATTTGCAAATCATCAAGTTGGGGGTAAGTCTATCCCCCGAAGAGCAAGCCGACTACATTACCCTTCCCAAATATAAGAAGGAGGTTTTTGCATGGTCCTACAAAGACATGTCGGGGCTAGACCCGCATCTAGTCATGCATAATCTAACGCTTGATCCGATAGTCAAGCCAGTTAAGAAAAAACTACGTAATATGCACCCAACAGTAGCCTTAATGGTCAAATACGAGCTACAAAAGCTATTGGATGCATAGTTTGTCATCTGCATGGATTACCCACCATGGTTGTCTAACATGGTGCCCATCAAAAAGCCCGACGGGAGGATTTGTATATGCATCGATTTTCAAGATATAAACAAAGCGAGTCCTAAGGATGATTTCCCATTGCCTAGCATCGAAGCATTGGTAGACGCTACAGTGGGCCATGAAATGCTATCCCTCATGGATGGTTTCTCGAGATACAATCAGATTCGTATCAATCTCGAGGACCAACTAAAAATGGCGTTCACAACAACTTGGGGGACATTTTGTTATAAGGGCATGCCCTTTGGCCTTAAAAATGCTGGTGCCACCTACCAACGTGCCATGACATACATCTTCCACGATCACATGCATAAAAATTTGGAAGATTACATGGATGATTTGTTGGCCAAATCTCTTTTGCAACCAGATCATCTCGATGACTTAAGCAAGGTACTCGATCACCTCATTGAACATAAAGTCAGATTAAACCCCAAGAAGTGTGTATTTGGCATCACATATGGAAAACTCTTAGGTTTCATAGTCTCCAAATGAGGATTCGAGGTAGATCTAAATAAAGTCAAGGCAATCCTTGAAATGCTTCCCCCAACAACCATCAAGCATCTCAGAAGCCTGCAGGGAAAGGTCGCGTCAATCAAGCGCTTCATAGTGTAGCTATCTGACAAGTGCCGAACCATGAATAAATTATTGCACAAGGGGGTAGCATTTCACTGGGATGACGAGTGCCAGTCAACCTTTGACGACATCAAACAATACTTGGCTTCACCGCCAGTATTGATGCCACCTAGACCAAGAGTGTCGTTCTACTTATACATCTCAGCTACTAAGGTGGCACTGGGCGCCATGCTATCCCAAAAAAATGAACCTATCGTAGCCGCACCCTGGTCAGTTATGGACTTAACTATGCATACATCAAGAATCTATGCTTGGTAGTGGTATTTTCTACCAAAAAACTACACCACTACATGCTGAGCAATACGACATATGTTGTGTCTAAGGAGAATCCATTATGGTACATGATGAGTCGTACTTATCATAGTAGCCGCACGGCGAAATAGATCATGTTGTTGATGGAGTTTGACATAGAATTCATTGGACAAAAGTCTATCAAATGTCAAGTCATCTTCGATCAAATAGCAGAGGCTCCTCTTGAATATGATCAGCCTCTGACCGTAGAGCTACCTGATGATGGGGTCTTCCATGTTTCAGAATCGCCAGATTCTAATGAGCTTGAATCACAGGCCGACATGACCCTATTCTTTGATGGTTCTAAATGTGAGCAAGGGGGTGGCATGTGAATTGTATTCTTCACATCGTAAGGGGATCCAATGCCTCTATCATTTAAATTATATTTCCCATGCACCAACAACAATGACGAATATGAAGCCTTGCTCATAGGTCTTCAGACAACAATCACCATGAACATCAAAGGCTTGAACATCTTTGGTGATTCGCTATTAATTGTTAACCAAGTAAAAGGGGTATTCCAATGTAAATGCCTAGTTTTGCCTACAAAGCCCTTGTGGACAAATTCCTAGCAAAGCTTGAATGGTATGACATCGAGGCACTCCCTCAATCATAGAATCATTTTGTGGATACTATGGCCTCCTTGGGGTCACTAATACCACAAGACCCTTCTGGTGAAATGACAACCATTCAAATTAAAACATTATCGCAATTCATGATGGAGTGTGCAAGCTCTGACCTAACGCCAGGAATCCACCTGATCTAGATTCAACCATATCAGGATAAGTTCTCTTGAATCTGTGATTGTCTGAATCGCACCAACTAGGGGTCCTTGTTCTCCTCGACCCCTCTTAATAGCAACACAATGCTATTCTTACAAGTTCTTTCCCACTCAACTTTTTCTAGGGATGAACTACAAGAGGGATTGGTCGTTCATACCATCGACATTTCTGATCAACAAAATTGGTACACACGCATAAGCTACTACCTCAAGCTAGGTAACCTCCCACTTGGATTGATGCTTTCCATGAAAAGATCATTTAAATAGAAAGTGGCAAAACATGTCTTGTTAGGAGACATTTTGTATCATCGAAGCTATGAAGGAATCCTCCTCCATTGCTTGGACCCACAGGAGTCCTCTTGGGTGATCACCCAAGCGCATGATGGTACATGCAGTGGCCACTTCAACGGTATGGCCATCACAAAGCGCATTCTCCACATGGGTTATTATTGGCCATATTTGGAGTGAGATTGTTGCACGTATGTGAAGAAGTGTATCAAGTGTCAACACCATGCCAATTTGAGACACGTACCTTCTCAAGCCTTGCAACCGATCTAATCGGCTTGGATATTTTTGCATTGGGGCTTAGATCTAATCGAAAATATCTCCCCTACATCATCGAGTCATCACACGTTCATCATAACGGCCACAAAGTACTTCACCAAGTGGGTGGAAGAAATTTCGCTAACCTCTACGACTGGACCTTGCATTACGAAGTTTATTTTGCATAATATCATATGTCATTTTGGTATTCCATCCAAGATCATCTTGGATAATGGGATGTCATTAAAGAACAAATATGTACGTGCTTTGACAACAAAGTACAAAATTCAGCATAATTTTTCAACACCTTATTATCTGTAGGCAAATGGGAAAGCAGAAGCGTCAAACAAAACGCTAGTCGCTATCCTAAAAAATATGGTCACAGATAGTCACAAGGATTTGCACATTCAAATCCTGCTTGCCCTGTGGGCTTATTGCACCAAAATTTGGATGCCCACTGGGGCAACTCCATTTTCACTGGTGTATGGCTCCGAGGTAGTCATGCCTCTCAAGTTGGAAATACCTTCCCTGCGCATCTCAATGCAAGAGTTCATCGATGATGACACTGCGCGGCAAGCCCGGTTAGACCAACTTACGTTGCTTGATGAACGATGCGTCAATGCTCTCAAGCATTTACGTATCTATCAAGAGATACTTAAGAAAGCGTACAACATGAAATTTCACCCGAGGGACTTTCAGGTTGGTGACTTGGTCTTAAAAGAGAACCAGAAAAATTCTAACTTTCCGCCCCATCTGAGGGACAAGTTTGCGGCAAATTGGTTAGGTCCCTATATAATTAATAGTAAAATAGGACCTGTAACATACCGGCTCACCTCTCTTGAAGGAATCAAGGAGCCAGAACCCTTGAACATCAGTCATTTGAGGCCATTTCACATTTAGAGAGCCATAGCCCACCCCAAAAGCTCCAAGGATTCCTACAATCGCTTGGTCAACCCAAAATGCTCCAAGGATTCCCGCCAATCGCTTGATCACCTTCAAAATGCCCCAAAGGTATCAATAATCCCTTTGGTCAAACCAAAAGCACCAAGGATTTCCACAATCGCTTGGTCAACCCCCAAATGCCCCAAAGGTGTCCATAAACCCTTTGGTCAAACCAAAAGCGCCAAGGATTTCCCCAATCGCTTGGTCAACCCTAAAATGCCCCAAAGGTATCAATAAACCCTTTGGTCAAAACCAAAAGCTCCAAGGATTCTCACAATCGCTTGGTCAACCTAAAATGCTCCAAGGATGCCAGCTATCGCTTGGTCAACCCTAAAATGCCCCAAAGGTATCAATAAACCCTTTGGTCAAAACCAAAAGCTCCAAGGATTCAACCAATCACTTGGTCAACCTAAAACACCCCAAAGGTATCAATAATCCCTTTGGTCAAACCAAAAAGCTCCAAGGATTCTCACAATCGCTTGGTCAAACCTAAAAAGCTCCAAGGATTCTCACAATCGCTTGGTCAACCTCAAATGCCCCAAAGGTGTCCATAAACCCTTTGGTCAAACCAAAAGCCCCAAGGGTTCCCACAATCGCTTGGTCAAAAAAAAATATTCAAAAACAAACAAAAACAAAAGATAATAAAAAATAACAAAAAAAATTGCATCTCACTTCTATGCATACTCTTAAAAATCAAAATACAAAAACATAATAAATTGCATTAGGCATCGCATACATACATTGCATATTTGTTGGTCATACATGTCACAAGCACCATAGACTGTAATTGCTAGGCAATTCCATCATTTTCCACCTTCAATCCATTTTATCAACACGTCATTCCAAAATAACATCGTCCACATTTTTAGCATAGTCAGTTGTCACCTAATGTATTTAGGGTTTTCGTCATTCAGCTGTCTTTAAATTTTTAGCCAAAAAATGTACAAAGTCAAAAAAAATTACAAGGGAGAGTTTTACTTGAATAACACTTCGTTACGTAACATCCCTACACAAGTTAAAACACATAAAAAAATTCCTAAGTTGTGTGAACGCAAGAGAAACCTACAAAGTAGTCTAGGGTACCATAGGTGAAATGTTAACCTGTTCATCCCCCTGTGTGAATGGTTCAAGAATGCTGAGAATTGACAAAAGGACAAGCTCTTCCCCCTCCAATACACCATAATAAAAAGTGGTTTTCACCACTAACAAAAATCCCAAAACACCTTTGATCCCCGAAGTCATAAGGATTCGTACTACATGCCCCTGAAAAGGATGGGTAGTCATCCCCAAGGCCTAAAAGGATCAATGCCATTTACAAAAAAAATTCCAAAAATCCATCATCACAAACTTCCAAAACACCTTTGGTCCCCAAAGTTGTAAGGATTCGTACTACACACCCCTGACAAGGATGGGTAGTCATCCCCAAGGCTTGAAAGATCAATGCCCTTACATAATAACATCCCCAATCACCTTTGATTCCCAAAGGTCGTAAGGATTCGTACTACACATCCCTGAACAGGATGGGTAGTCATCCCCAAGACCAAAAGAATCAATGCCATCCACAAGCCAAAAACCTACGAGCTCAACTTTGTAACCTATAATGCAAAATCAAATAATAGTGGTTATCACCACTATTCAAAATCCCTTGCTCAAAAAGCAAAACAAAAGTGTAAAATAAATACTGATTTTAATCACTATGTATACGAGCAAGTATTTCAACAAGTTGAGCAACCGAAAGACTCCTGAGCTTGAATCCCTAGAATTTTCATCATTCAAAAAACCATCTAGGTGATCCTCATTACGGGTTTAGTGGACATCCTACCTGACAATGCTGGTATCCTAAATGCATGATGATATGTCTATCACATTAGCTTTGCATGTGAGTAGACCAATGTTTGCATGTGGATGAGCTAGCTTATGGTACCTTAGATTGTCCCGTAGATTAATCTTACTAAATACAACAATGGAGTTAGTGGAGCTAATTAGGTGATCCTCAGTATAGGTTTGGTTGACATCCTATCTGGCACTGGCGGTATCTTGACAAATACCACATAAACGAATTCCATTGCACACACAGGGATGTGAAATAACTTGGTCAAACTCAAGTATGATTCGTACCTTGTTCAAAAATTCTTGTGAGATAAATGTACAGTCTTGGCTAGTTAGTTAAAACATCTGAATCTCAACAAACCTTAACTACATTTTAAAAAAACTGGTACATTTCATTACTTACATCAACATCAAAAAATATGAATAATACCAAAACAAAATTCACACATGCAAATTCATTCCACAAAGCCATCACATAAGTACAGAAAGCTAGTAATTCTTGTACAGTCTATGGTGCCATCGACAAGTTATCAACAACTCATTTCATTCATTCCATATGCTTACATCATATAATTAGAAACATCGCATTCATAATAACACATGCATACATCATTATAAATAAATGTGCATAAACAAAAAAAACTAAATCATGCCAAGTGTATAACCAAAAAGAAAATTCATGTATATATATTGTCAAAATGCCCGCAGGATACAATAAGTCGGTCCTCTGACCTCGTAAAACATCAAAAACTCAAAAACCCCCAAGCCTAGGGAGTCAGCCACCGTGATCACGCAGGATTAGTGCGATGAGAACTACCCCCCGTGGTGTGGGTCCTATGCGACCTCCCAGGGTGGCTGCTGCTAGCCCTCGCATCACGCCCACTAGCACCCCCCTCATCCAGCTGCTTGCAACGAGACAATGTTGACTACTCAGTATCGTTGTATCTCATTCGGTGTGAAGACCCACCTCTAGGGAGCTCAAGTAACCGCCCATCGAGGCGGATAATCTCTACCTCAAAATCCATCCGATGCTGAAACCAATCCACCTCCCACTGACGGTACGTAGCCACTACATCATCGCGATGTGCCAACTGAGTCCGTAGGAGATCCCTCTCCTGCAAAGCCTCCCCAATCTCCTCATCCTGTCTTTGATGTAGATCCTCCAATCGTGCTATCTCAGCGTGATCCCTTACCTCCACACCCTCCGAGATAGACTGGTGCATAGGCATATCCAGGACTGCGGGCTGCTCTAGCTCCCATCGCTCTGGGACGTCCTACGTACTTGGCTGCTCCAGAATCCTAAAATCATTCCCCCCAAAGTTATCAACCTCCACCATGTTCGCATCCTCGAGCGGAGCCCCCCAACCCTCTCCAGATGCCTCAACACCCTCACCACCTATTTTTGCTGCCTCTGGACCCCCTAGAGGTCCGTCGCATTTCCACCGTCGTAATGTCCACCACTGGTCATACTCAGCGATTGCCTCGATGTTGTCCACGACAGGGACATCAATCACAGGATCAGACTCCTCCCCCAATGGCTCGATGATCAGCCAGGCCAGAGTCGTCTCGTCGCCTCGACGCCTATAGATCAAGGGCTCACCAGGTAACCCCTGGCGCATCCCAAATTGTCACATCACTCAGACGTACGAGAAGTACTCCTACTCGGTCTCATGCTGCCCGATTAGCCATCTCCCCCTACGCACCCATCGAAGCCACTCTCAAGCCTCAGGCCAGGCTGGACAGTCCCAATATGAGCACCAGAACACCTCCCCTAGAGCAATTTGAGTAAAGGCATCGACATAGTGCCCTACGACACCTGCCCACCGTCGACTTTGCCCATACTCCTAAGACCACCGCCACAGAGCCGCATACCCTATCTCCCTATCAACCATCTCTGCCCATGTGGTCCATGGCAAACCTTGTGGCCGCTCCACAACTATGTGTTGCCACCCCTAACACTGCAATAGGTAGCTGCACCCAATCCCTTTCCTCCTCTGGTAGTGGACCTCGTACAGCTCATCATAAAGCTGTGCCATAAGCGTCTGTCCCCATATCATAATCAAGGGTGCCTCCGTCGGACACTCGACCAATATGAACACTACCTCCAGTAGGTTCCAAGGGAACCTCGCACCTAAGGAGTTAGGTAGTAGCATGTTGGAGATGAGGGTCATCAGTAATGCATGCCTCACCCCCAACACGCCCCTCTCTAGCCACCATCGCACCAAGATACCACCAATCAGACAATCCCCCTCTACCCGCTCCACCCGACTATCCACGCCATGCCTGAAGCATCGTGTCAGCATAGCCGTCCACTAATCTCATGAAGTTGTCCGAATTTATAGCCCGTCTATCAGAATTCGTAGAATCCGATAGACATCCTCAAGAGTCACCGTCATCTCCCTTGTTGGGAGATGAAAGGTATTGGTTTGGAGATCCCACAAGTTGATCAGAGCCATCAGATAGGCCCGATCCCCCACCACAGGCTCTAATCGAGTCACCTGCTTGAGCCCAAGGGAATCAAGCCACTCCTAGTCAGCCACAATCAGTGCCTTCGGTGCTTTAGAAAAAATCGTAGGTACACGGTACCGGCTCTTCACAACCTGCAAAAGAAAAACAAAAACATTAAAACATGACAAAATAAAATGAAAAACTGTAGAACAAACATACACATTCTCTAAATACAAAAATATTTAATAAATGTACAGTACAAAAAAAAAAACACAATACAACAAACAGTTAACCTAGGGTTTTCATCCTAGTCTAAACTGACAAAAATAAAATAAAATTAAATTAATAAAGTTAACCGACGGTATGTAGCCACTACATCATCGCGATGTGCCAACAAAGTCCGTAGGAGATCCCTCTCCTGCAAATCCTCCCCAAGCTCCTCATCCTGTCTCCGATGTAGATCCTCCAATCGTGCTATCTCAACGTGATCCCTCACCTCCACACCCTCCGAGATAGACTGGTGCATAGGCATATCCAGGACTGCGAGCTGCTCTGGCTCCCATCACTCTGGGACGTCCTACATACTTGGCTGCTCCAGAATCCTAAAATCATTCCCCCCAAAGCTATCAACCTCCACCATGTCCGCATCCTCGAGCGGAGCCCCCCAACCCTCTCCCGATGCCTCAGCACCCTCACCACCTATTTTTGCTGCCTCTGGACCCCCTAGAGGTCCGTCGCCTTTCCACCGCCATAATGTCCACCACTGGTCATACTCAGCGATTGCCTCGACGTTGTCCATGATAGGGACATCAATCACAGGATCAGACTCCTCCCCCAATGGCTCGATGATCAGCCAGGCTAGAGTCATCTCGTCGCCTCGATGCCTATAGATCAAGGGCTCACCAGGTAACCCCTGGTGCATCCCAAATTGTCACATCACTCAGACGTACGAGAAGTACTCCTACTCGGTCTCATGTTGCCCGACAGCCATCTCCCCCTACGCACCCATCGAAGCCACTCTCAAGCCTCAGGACAGGCTGGACAGTCCCAATATGAGCACCAAAACACCTCCCCTAGAGCAATTTGAGCGAAGGCATCGACATAGTGCCCTACGACACCTGCCCACCGTCGACTTTGCCCATACTCCTAAGACCGCCACCACAGAGCCGCATACCCTATCTCCCTGTCAACCATATCTGCCCATGTGGTCCATGGCAAACCTTGTGGCCGCTCCACAACTATGTGTTGCCACCCCTAACACTGCAATAGGTAGCTGCACCCAATCCCTTTCCTCCTCTGGCAGTGGACCTCGTACAACTCATCATAAAGTTGTGCCAGAAGCGTCTGTCCCCATATCATAATCAAGGGTGCCTCCGTCGGACACTCGACCAATATGAACACTACCTCCAGCAGGTTCCAAGGGAACCTCGCACCTGAGGAGTTAGGTAGTAGCATGTTGGAGATGAGGGTCATCAGTAATGCATGCCTCACCCCCAACACGCCCCTCTCTAGCCACCATCGCACCAAGATACCACCAATCAGACAATCCCCCTCTACCCGCTCCACCCGACTATCCACGCCATGCCTGAAGCATCGTGTCAGCATAGCCGTCCACTAATCTCATGAAGTTGTCCGAATTTATAGCCCGTCTATCAGAATTCGTAGAATCCGATAGACATCCTCAAGAGTCACCGTCATATCCCTTGTTGGGAGATGAAAAGTATTGGTTTGGAGATCCCACAAGTTGATCAGAGCCATCAGATAGGCCCGACCCCCCACCACAGGCTCTAATCGAGTCACCTGCTTGAGCCCAAGGGAATAAAGCCACTCCTAGTCAGCCACAATCAGTGCCTTCGGTGCTTTAGAAAAAACCGTAGGTACACAGTACCAGCTCTTCACAACCTGCAAAAGAAAAACAAAAACATTAAAACATGACAAAATAAAATGAAAAACTGTAGAACAAACATACACATTCTCTAAATACAAAAATATTTAATAAATGTACAGTACAAAAAAAAAACACAATACAACAAACAGTTAACCTAGGGTTTTCATCCTAGTCTAAACTGACAAAAATAAAATAAAATAAAATTAATAAAGTTAACCTAGGGTCTGATCCTAGTCTACACTGACAAAAAACACCATACAAAAAATAGTTAACCTAGGGTTTTCATCCTAGTCTAAACTGACAAAAAAACAAAATACAAAACAAAAATTCACAAGTTAACCTAGGGTTTTCATCCTAGTCTACACTGACCAAAAAAACAAAAAACAACAAACAGTTAACCTAGGGTTTTCATCCTAGTCTACACTAACAAAAAAAAACAAAAAACATGATTTTAACTAGGGTTTCGATCATAGTTCTAACCAAATACAACAAAAAACAAAGACACAAAAACCACACACATTTAACTAGGGTTTTCATTTTTAATTTGAAAAACAAAATACAAAAGAAAAAAAATGAATTGCGGTTTTAAAACTGTAACACAAACCCAAATACAAAGGAGGATCACTTACCGGTCTCGCTTCGACTCTGCCGCTTGATGATCCTATCCATGAACTCATGGTTTTCGAGAAAATTTGACAACGCTCCGCTACGCGAACTTGACCTCCTCCTCCTCACATCTCTCAAATGCCAGGAAAAACAAATGCAAATGAGCCCAAAACCTAGTTTTGGCCCTTAAATAGGCTTTTAGGCCTATAATCGTTCCCCCCGAGGATGAAAGCTCTATTTAGCACTCGTCCCACCCTGGGATGATTACTAAACTAGTATTCTTACCACCCAGGGACGATTACAGAGCAAGAAATTCAAAAACAGCAAAAACTGCACCAAAAAGCATAAAAAAATAGCAATAAACTTGTCAATCAAAGGGGCCTTTGCGCCTGTGATTCTTGGCATGAAAAATAGACGTCGGGGTCACAAATAATTACTATCCTACTCCCTAAGAAGTCTATCATAGTCGGACCACTCCACAGGAGGACAAATTTTCAAGAATTTCGTCCCCAAATGACATCGCAAAAAGGGTCAAAACCCACCCAAAAATATCAATAAACATGTCGAAAAAAGGGGCCTTTGCGCCTACGATTATTGGCATGAAAAACCGATGTTTGGGTCACAAATCCTCACTATACTACTCCCTAAGAAGGCTATCATAGCTAGAATGCTCCATGGGAGGACGGATTTTCGAGAATTTCATCCCCAAACGACGTCCCAAAAAGGGTCAAAACCCAACCAAAAATAGCAATAACATTGCCAAACGAAGGTGCCTTTGCACCTGACATTCTTGGCATCCAAAATAGATGTTGATATCACAAATTGTCACTATCCTACTCCCTAAGAAGGCTACCATAGCCGGACCGCTCCACGGGAGGACGGATTTTTGACAATTTCAGCTCCAAAATGCGTCACAAAAAGGGTTCAAACCCACCAAAAATAGGTCCAAGTATTCGGAAACTGCATAGGCATTCAATGAAAAAAAACTGAAGGCACCCTTACATAAGTCATCTTGGGTCAAGTGACTCGTCACTTTTCTCATGTCGGTCATTCCCTCATCGATTTATCGCTTGAGGGGGTAGTCACACTTAGTCACCAATCAACAAAAATACACCCAATCAAGGAAATGGCATGCATTCAAAGGATCTTTGACAAAGACAATCATGCCCCTGCTTGGGGCAACAAATAAGCAATAATCACAAGCTGATCAAACACTTGGCATTCTAGAATCATGAACTCAAGGTTCCCATAGACAAAAGGTTGCGCCCTTTTCCTATTCATGATTGAACAATGTCCACGATCAAGTAACACCTCACTGAAAAATGTTAACACTTGAATTAAGATCCTTAGCTCGTCAGAAGCAAGGATTCAAGAATGCGTGCCATTTCCATACTTGGGGCATCAAAATTTGGTTAGGTTACTGAGAAACCCTAATCATTAGTGCTTTGGTTATCTATTTTTGCTCGGCGTTGCACCTTGCACAATGCTTCCCAAAAAGGGGCATCTGTAGACACCAAAACAACACAAATCTGATTATGTGATGACAAGCACTGATCGAATTAACATACATAGCCCCTAGGACAGTCCCCAGAGGTTAAACGATGGTCCTAACCACTCCAACAGTAGTTTGGAAGGTTAGAGGTCAATTTGGCACCTTTTTAGCACTTTGCTCTCTACTCGTCCCACCTCGGGACGATTACAAACTGGTATTCGTCCCACCCCATGATGATTATAAGCTTTCATCCCAGGGTGGGGTGAATAGCAGGTTTGACTGGCAAAAATTCAAACCTCGGTAGGTCCACCACTTAACTGCACCTTTAGGGCATGCAATTGTGAGGAATGGCTTCAAATCTAGGAGAGAGACTTCAGTCATGCATGCCTTGTTCATGGAGGCCTCATGCAAAGAGACTCTAAATCAGGGAAGAATATTTTCTCCCAAAATAGGACAAACAAGTCAAGTGGCACCCTCGCATGCGCATTCAAATAAAGAGACCCTAGGTCTATAAAATGGTGAATCTTCTCACCCCAAAAAGGGAACATAGAGGACAATTTGGAGCAACGAAGTGCTGCCGAATTACATCCTCACCCATCGTTTGTGCTTTTACATCCTTGATATCTCTTTTGGAAGGGAGGTTATTGGGTGATTATTGGAAGCACAATCCGGAACCAAACCCGAACATTTGGCCACAATACCCCATCAAATTTGTTGACACAACCCCATAAGAGGTTTTGGACCCATCCCAAGTGGATTGGTGCCAAAACGGAGTCCCAAACGACGGGCGTCCTACCCCCGGGTGCCTCTCGCACTACTGTAGTTCTAATCGCCCCACCCCGAAGTGATTAGAAATTTGTGGCATATTTCCATACTGTTATTTTTGCATTTGATTCTAGGTTACTTACATATGTTGTCATTTAAATTTCATGTGATTCTGACAAGTTTTGGCTATGATTTTATCATTTCTCGCTTTCGCTAACATATAGGAAGTGTCATCGAATACAGGGCAATCGAGGCCGAATTAGCCAAATTCGACCATCTAGGTAGTCCCAAAATTCCTTGTTTTACCTAACCCTAAATTTGTAGGTGTTTTGGAGGCCTTTGGACCGGACATTTAGGAGGTGGCTTTCGGACAGGTTATGACAATCCTAATCGTCCCACCCCGGAGCGATTAGAAATATGTGCAAGATTTCTGAACTGTTCCTTTTGCAGTGGCTTCCTGGTAATGTTTTATTGCTTTTGTCAAATTTTTAGCTCATTCTGATATGTTTTAGTTATCATTTTATTTATTTTATGCATGCACTAATCGTAGGCTTTGGGGATCGCATGTTCTACTTCATCCGCAGGTGCTACTAATCCTTTTCTATTTCTCTAAACGCAGGATCTCGACACTAGAGGAGCAGCAAGGAATCAAAGACATATTCACACAAGCGGTGATGATATTTGGTCCGCCCATTTTCAATGTGGGCACACGGAAGATCTCAAATGGGAATATATCATTCATGGTGTAATCAAAATATGTCCGACGCTCCTAGCCCCTGAAAATGGAGGAGACATATTGTAACCCGATTTTGAGCAAATCAATAAAATAAAGGGCTGCACTTTTACACTTGTTTTTAATCTCATTTCAGTTCGTTGGTTTTCCTTCTTTTCATGCATTCTCGTTCGTAGGACTTAGCGTTGCATTTCCCCTTCTATTTTGTTTTTGTATCCTCGTGCTTTCAATCCCTTCAGAGAATAAGTCTCAGCCACTGGCCTCAAACTCCAAATAAAATAACCAAAATTTAGAATATATCAAATGAAGCTCTCAATGCCCTTTTATAACCCACATGATGCAATGCCCTAATTAGGGTTGCACATAATATAAAATATTATAATATCCCCTTTTGCTCCAAAAATTAGTCACTTATATAATATATTTCACTTTTAAGTGACTTCGCTTTAAGTTCTTTAATATCATAAAGCTTGACTATATAAAAATAATTAATATTTCACTTTTCACATAGCAAAACCTTCAGGCATTAAAATATCTAATCTCCAGCGAACCGATTGATGAACTGAAACCTGTTCTGAGTACCCATTTTGTTGAAGAATATAATTCCACTATCTGCTCGAATAGAAACCCTAAAAACTAACTTAGTAAAAATAATAAGTCAAGGATCTATCCTTGTGATTCAACATTTGATATTGGATTTGAATACCCATTTCTCTCAATTATCCACTCCTACAACTTTGGTTAGGATCCCCTATAATATTCGCTAGCCTATGGGAACCCGTGAGTAGGCTAAACCACTACATCTAACTAACTACTCAAAAAGGGGACATTACAGTCCGCTATTCCCAAATATTTCTTGTCCTCAAGAAATTCTCATGAATATCCCAATCAACTAAAAATTTCTAGTTTTCATCAATGAAAATACCAGGATCCTAAACAAACTTGATGAATGTCCCATGACAGTGACACAGCCACCAACTGCCACCACAAGAACTGATAAAGCTGGTAACCCCTATCATCCATCTAAATTTGCTAAAGCTGACAAATCTCCCAGACTCCATAACTAAATTGAAAAATGATCCATCATTGAAATAAAGTAGATTCTTGAGGTTCCAAGCCAGTATCATGTCAACATCACCATGTTGACGCTGCATCACTATGATCATAATTGTAGATTCCATGTACCTCAACTAAACTAGCCTCACCAATAACTCGGCAATGAATCCATAATAACCATCCAAGCTGCAATCCCTATGATAATCGAAATCTAAAATATGAAAATCCCCCTGCCATGGCACCACTATACAATCGACATCTATAATCTCTCCTAAATCTCATATCCATATTCTATCACAAGTACTGCTCCTTAGACCAATGAGTGCCTTCCACTCCCTCATAAACACTTCTAGATAACTAGGACCAATAGGGAATTTGACATTCACACTACCTGAAGAATACCACTGGGCTAACCTGCACATAGGTGAAATATTGTTCGGCCACAATTCCTTTTCTGCATAAAATCCACTGCTATCTTTGCAAAAATCTAATTTTCCTTTTGATTAAGGGGGTAACCTATAGGCAAGTGAAGTATGAAGTCTATCAAAATAGTCTTTTGGCTCACTACTATATGTCATCAAAAACATGGTCCATTCATTACTAAAATCATCCTGGTTCCTTGTTATGCATGATTCCTAAAAAAGGTATTTTTCCCAAACTCAAGGGTCAACTTCACTACTATCCTCAACTTTATTTGGCTACAATAAGTCACTGTATTTGTTGTTTCTACAGATATGACCAAGAGTCCAAGACTCTTGACATGTGAAACAATGTTGCTCTTTCCTAAGTTGATTCTTGTTGATTGGCGAAAGACCTACAACCTATGAACCATAAGAATCAACTTCCTTTTCTGTCAACTGCTTTTCCAACCTTTCTGGGGCAGCAAGCTCATATGTTCCATATTTTACTTTAGTTGATGAGTGTGGTCTCAACCACTCACGATGCTCTAACAAAGTTGTTATATTTTTCTGGTATGCCATAAAATTTTGTTTAAATTCATTCAAAACTTTTTCAATTTTCACACTGAACTCATCATCAAGTGACCTCACACATACCTTCAGAAGGAAAATAGGAAATTGCCTATACATCCCTGAACGCAGGCAACATGTTATTGGATTATTCATCTCTGAACTCTGGAAACTACAACAGAAATACTGGTTGAGAGAGCTAAAGAAGGACAATATCACAAAACCCTCAACTCATAAAAATCCCTTCACTGGAATCCACCATAACCCTCACTAATTTTTCATAACATGGAATATATATTTTGCAAATTTAATCGATGTCTTTAAAAAAAACCTTGAAATAGTCTAGCTCTAAAACTCTAAAATTTCTCCAAATGTTGCTTGTGAACACAAATCCTCTATTTTCTGCAACTTCACAATATTAATAAACTAGAAATTTGTCTTCGAACTACCCAACAGGCCAACAGAAAAAACCAGCTCTGATACCACTGTAGTGTCCCCCCGTGTTTTGATATTTTAATATTTGGGACACTATACTGTTTCTTAAAATCAAAAAATACAACTCTAGGAAACAGGAAATCACTAGCAATTTTATTTTTTGAATTTCTTTCAAAATAGGGTTCAGAATACAATATTTTCAAAATATAATCTTTCCACAATATATCTGCAAACCCTTGAAATATACTAAATCAACAAACCTTTAATATATTTTTTGATTTCCCTTTAAGTTCTTTAATATCATAAAGTTTGACTATATAAAAATAATTAATATTTCACTTTTCACATAGCCAAACCTTCAGGCATTAAAATATCTGACCTCCAGTGAACCGATTGACCAATTGAAACCTTTTTTGAGTACCCATTTCATTGAAGAATATAATTCCACCGTCTACTCGACCAGAAACCCTAAAAACTAACTTACTAAAAATAGTAAGTCAAGGCTTTGTCCCTCTGATTCAACATCTGAGAGTGGATTCGAATATCCATTTTGCTCAATTATCCACTCCTAGAACTTCAGTTAGGCTCCCCTACAATCTGCCCTAGCCTACAAGAACCCATGAGTAGGCTAAACCACTACATCTAACTAACTTCTCAGAAAGGGGACATTACAAAGGGAAGCCAAGGCAAGGGAACCAGTGGGCTTCTACCGCGATAGCACCCAAAACCTGAGGACCTCATGGTCCGGTTTACCTCCCGAGAACTTTCCTACCAAGTCAAAATATCCCTTCTCCAAAATATAATTCATGATGGAGTTGGGAATACAAATTTGGAAGGAATCTACCTCCATAGAATAGGGCTCCAAATTGTCTCAAGCTCCATGGCCAGCAACAACTTCCACAAATGAAATATTTTGCCCAAAATTAACCCCCTCCATATTGCTTAATTTTCCTAGGACCTAAGAAGAGGGTGAACCCAAGCTATCGAGAGGGCCAGATCCCAAAGGTGGGCCCTCATCAGACTTAGTGGGTGAAAACTCATAGCCACCTTCACCATTGTACCACATACTTACCAAAAAAAGTGTTATCGACAACCACCAAAGATGCCAAATGAATGTCGCTAGCAAACACTCCTCCAACCAACGTGTATGGTTGAGCATATTTATTCCATTATAACTTGCCCTATTTTGAACTATTTAAAATTTAAATCCAATAAAAGATAAAATTATGCTTTTACCCATAACTTATATTAAATATACAACATTCTTCATATATATTATCCCATATAGCATATGACCTCTTAATATTTAAAACCTGATGACCTCTTAAACTTTAAACTTTAAGAAATGAGTATATTCACACAGCTGCTTATGCATGTCTTTCATTTATTTTTTTGTTTTTAAATTACTTCTAAATTTTAAATCCAATAAAAATTAGATTATGCTTTTTTGATGTGCTTAGAAGATGGCTTCATTCCAAAATTTAAACAAAGGGTTCAATGAATGTTATTGGTATGTCAAAGGGATACCTCTTAATCTGGTTTAATATTGAGGAGGATCTGATAGTAGCTTTATTACGAGGTCCATTTTTCTTTGGGAAAAGATCAATTTTCCTAAAATTCAACCTCAAAAAGAATAATTTTTTTATGTTCCCATATGGATTAGGTTCTCAGATTTGCCTATATAATATTGGTATGATCAAATTATTAAGGGCTTGGCAACACAAATATGACAGTTTATAACCATGGATCCACCTAGTCGCAACAAAACAAGAATTTTGTGTGCAAGAGTCTGTGTTAATGTGAAGCTAGACAAGACAAAGTGGAAAAAATGAGTATCAAATCAATACTTGGAGAATGGGAACAAAAAGTTGAATATGAAAATTTTCTGGTATACTATAAGCAATGTAAAGTGTTTGGACATGTGGATGAGAAATTTCATCTACAAAGACAAACCAAATTTACTAAAAAGTGGCAACAAAAGGAGAATCAAATAAACCAGAGGACCACAAGCATGGAAAAGGAAACTTATAGCCCATAAGAAAGGGCACAAGAAAAAAAACAATATCAAAAAATTTACCAGGAGGTAAATGAAGATGCATAAAGTAAAATTAGTTATAGATGTTCTATACAGTACAAGGAAGAACATCATAATCCTAATGAGACAATGGAGTATGCAAGTAGATGCACAAATCTAAACCAACAAGTAGATGAAGAACATAATGAGAAACAAAACTTGAGTGGTTTTTGAAATAACACTAATCAATAAGAGAATAGTATCAATCAAGAAAAATAAAATAATTATGAAGTTGGTAACCATAAGATGAAAATAAATATGATTGAAAATCATATAAATCTAGATATCAAGACACAACAACAAAATGTGATTATAATCAGCACAAAGAATGCATACATTAATTTGTAAGTTGAAGAAATATTAGTAGATGATGTTAAAATGGTAGAGGATACCCCATCAAATTAAATGGACTCAGAAAAGGAGAAGGATCAAATTGAAGGATTTTGGGGGTTTAATATCAAAGAAATAGAGGGATGGTAAGTATTATATCAAGTTTTAAGTTCAAAGAACAAAACTAAACAATTTGAGAAACATAATGATCTAAACATAATATAAAACTCAAACCAGTCTCAGGAGGGTATGCAAACAAGATTCAACAAAAGACCAGATTTGGGTTAAATAACTCAATCAGTATCAGAAGAATATTTAACTAGATGTAATCAAATGGGAGAGAATGATCCTCCTGGAAAACATAAAAAAAATAAAAATAATATAGGTAATTATGGGAAAAGAAATCAAGGAAGACCCCCCAAACAAGAAGAACAAAAATTACCAGAGAATAGGGGAAAAGAATTAGATACAAATGAAGAATGGATGGGTAAGGGTAAAAGCCCATAAAACAAAACCAAAAAATAAAAACCTTTCTTGGAAAGTACGGGGGCTAAATTCCCATGGAAAAAGAAGAATTGTTAGAGATCTACTCATGGAAGAAAAACCCGATATTGTTTATCTTCAAGAATCTAAAATTGACACAAAAAAACTTGACATTATTCAGAAAGAGGTTTGGTTGAATACTGAATGGATCATAAGCCCAACAAAAAGTACTGCTATAGGTATTTACATCTTTTGGGACAAAATTAATTTTGAGGGTACTTTAATTGTTCAAGAAGAGAGATTTTACACAATCAAATTGAAGAACAAAAAAACTAACTTTTATTGGGTAATGACATGGGTTTATGCTCAAAATGATGATCATGAGATATTCCATCTGTGGAATAAGCTATCTTTTTAGAGGAGTCACATAATTAATTTACATTGGATGGTTTTGGGTGACTTCAATACATTCTTAAGGATAGAGAACAAAAGTGGAGGGATGATTAACATCACTCAAGGTATGCAAGATTTTAATGATTTTATTCAGAATAATAAGCTGATTGATCTAGATATGTGTAAAGGTAAGTTTACATGGACAAACATAAGGATGGGAGATAATCACATTCAAATGTGCTTGTATAGAGTTCTTGTTTCTGATAATTGGTTAAGTATAAATAGTATTCATAGACTTACATGTATGCCAAGAATATGATCAGATCACAATCCCCTTTTGTTGGATATGAAAAAGGATGGGAAGTAGGGAGGAGCACCCTTTAGGTATGAGCTCATGTGGAATATGCACCCAAATATTACAAAAAAATCAATCTTGGTGGTAGGAGGAGGTTCAAGGATCAACAATGTACAAAGTTACCCAAAAATTAAAGAACATCAAGTATCAAATCAAAATTTGGAATAAAGAGGTTTTTGGTAACATCAATTTAAGAAAACAACAACTTAAAAAGGATATCCATGATATAGAGGAAATAATGGATAGGGAAGAGATAAAACTAGAGTGGCATGAAAAGGAAAAACAACTCCTCATGAAGTATCATAATACCATTGCCCAAGATAAAATTAATTGGAAACAGAAATCTAGATTTTTATGGCTCAAGGAAGGTGATAGAAACGCTAAATTCTTCCATGTTTTGACTATGAGATATAGGAAAAAAAATAAAATCCTCTACCTTATGGGAGAATATGGTAGAAAGTATGAGGATTTAAATGATATTAAAAATATGGCTATTTCTTTTTATTCAAAACCTTATTAGCAAAGAAAAAATACAGTGCAAAATGGAAATAGAAAGGATCATTAACAATGTTCCGAAAGGAGTTAATGATAGCATGAATGAAATTATTTGTCATATCTAAGAAGGAAATTAAAAGAGTTGTGTTCTCTATGGGAGCATCCAAGGCTCTAGAACCAGATGGTTTCCCACCATTTTTTCAACCTCATTGGGATATTGTTAAAGAAGATGTAGTCAATGCAATCCAAGAAGCCCAAGAATCTGATAAGTTTCTTAAAGAATGGAATAATACCTTTCTTGCTCTAATTCCCAAGAAATATGGGGTAGATAAAATGCAATATTTTAGACCAATTATCCTATATAATATAATTTATAAAAAATTTACTAAATTTTTGGCCAATCGGTTGAAAAACATCATCCCCTCAATCATTAATGAACATAAAGGAGGTTATATGGCATGTAAGCATATTACTGAAAGTATCATTGCCATTTATGAAAAAACACACTCTCTTAAAAGGAGGAAAGGGTGAGGTATGTTCCTTAAGGTGGACATGAACAAAGCCTATGATAGAGTTTCTGTAGCGACCCCGGGACGCATTCACCGCTCTTTTTATGCTACTTGCAATGTATTAAAAACCCAAGATAAAATGGAAGATAATGAAAAGCATATAACACAAAAATAAAAAATATAGATATATTTATTTGGATTGAAACCCGGTTACATTTTGGTCCCTCTTAGGGATACCCATTTCGATACAATAAGGTTACAAATAGGTAAAGAGTGCCTCTTTCGTGAAGAGGTGGTGCACTTTCAAAAGCTTCTTGATTCTGCACACGAAAATGTATGAGGGCTTACAAATGCCTCCTTATCTAGGCTAGTTTCTTGGAGGGATCCCTTATACTCTCGTATGCTGAAGATTTCATCCGATGAACCTGTGGCCCTGTAAGCAATGAAACAACAACACACACTTAGATGTCTAGGAATGCCTCCCCGAATGAGGTTGTTAGTACTAAATATATCAAATGAAAGAAAGTGCAAATTAAACCTATGCTATGAATTTAAATGAATGAAATGATATTATGCTAATGATATGCTAAAAATAATAATGAGACTAATGTATAAAACCCTAAGCTAGGCCTACGGGCCACTGTCCGAGATAGTGGCCGCTAAGGTGAATTTCATTCCCTTTGCCCCAAAGCTATGGGTCAAAGCTTGTATCTGATGTTGAAATAGTGGTCACTTTGGCTCTCCAATTTGTCAGGGCTTCACCGTACACATGATCTCCAAGAGAATCTCTCTAAGTCTTGAAAGCTCTCCTCAATGACCTGTTCTGACAATTTTAGGATCAATCATCTCCTTGGTGCTCTCAGGCTTGCACCTTTTAAAGTGTGTAAAACCCTAGGTCTATGCACAATCCCTAGGAATGAATTACTCATGCGTAGTAAGATTTATAATGAGGAGCTTTTGTATTTTATCTATGTTTGGAGGCTTGTTAACTGAAATCTAACTGCCAACTTGAGTCTCCTATGCAAACTGGTTGTTAGCATGAGAAGCTTTTGTCCTTTGTCTATGTTTGGAGGCTAGTTAACTAAAGTATAAATGCAAACTCAAGTATCCTATGTAGACTGGTTGTGAAAGAGAATGCAAAGTTACTACCGCTCACCTTAATTACATGCAGACTACCACTTCTGCCCGTGATTAGGCCTGTTAATTGGCAAAACTAATTTTAGGGTTTAGTCGCTATCGTCTGTAGTGGCTAAGATATGGTCGTTGTTGGATTGAGAGGCTAGGATTGGATGGCTTAAAAATGGCCCAAATAAGTGGTAAGAACCACTATTGATGCTTGGAAAGTCCAATATTATGTCATATAATCTTATGAATATGTCTATGTGAGTAGCTCCCCTAAACATGACATGTTTTAGGTGTCTACATATGCCCCTTTTTGCGATGCAATGTGTGGAAGACGCAACGCTGAGCAAAAATATAGACTGATCTATTTGTAGGGTGTAGAGTTATCAATGGTCTTATCAACGCTGGATGGCCCAATCATGCAAGATGGCACGCATCCCTTTAATCATTGCCTCAAAATTCGGAGGACTTAGCTCAGTGGCTTGGGCATGTTAAATTCCTCAAACTCAATCGGGTAGCTTCAACTGCTACAATAGTTTCGATCGGTAGGAGAGTTACAATTAAATATGTCATTTCTACTTACATTCCCAACAAATAAGGGAAATTTGTGATTATTGCATGCAATGATTCGTAGGACGAACATGATTTTGTTATTATCGAGTGATATTTTATTGATTTGATTATGATTATATTGAAGCTTTGAACTACTTCTTAACTTAATGAATTTTTGAAGAAATGACAATAAATGAAGTGTCCAGTCGCTTGACCAATATGACTAATCTGGTATCCTTCTAGCATTTGTTGCTTTTAATGGGTAATCGTACATGCAAGTGCGATTCCAATTATTTATGATAATCATCTATCGTTATGCCAAGGAGCGGTCCAGCTATCAATAGCCTTCTTAGGGAGTTAGGATGAGTGATTCTATTTATATTCATATTGTATCACTTTGTCTTAATTTTTTTTGTATCATAGGGAAATTAGGATGATCATTTCGCACCCGTGGAGCAGTTCGACCATCTTGGTCTTGTTTGGGATTGAAAGGTGACACATCGTAATTCCAAAATGAAATGGTTTTGCCCCAAGTGGTATTATTGTAACTTACTCATCTCATCAAAGTACCTAAAGTGTGAATCACTACAATCTCCGAGTCGATAGAGTAAGTATCTAGATATGAGGCCTGCTTGAGATTATGATTTTATGTCACTTTTTCATTATTTTGGTCATTATGATGACTAGAAGTCTTCAAAATGTGCTTATTAAATATTTTTGTTATCCCCCATGGAAGGATTTTTCTTGTTTTTATCTATGGAGCAGGTCGTTGTCAGGTCCAATGGCCTCTGAGTTTCTTCCTGTGGTCGATGTTGCCTTGAGTGGCCATGAAGTTCGGGCTGCTTATGCCTGCAATGGCCAAGGCATAATTTTAAAATATAAAAGTACACTTTTAGGGTTTTGACCTGTCACTTTCATTTGTTGTTAGTTCCCTTTTTAGAGCTATGGTGATACAGTGATAGTTTACAATTTTTGAATATACCTGCATCAAGGACATGGTTGCATAGGGTGAGGCATCAGCTGTTGGAGGAGTCAGAGCTTCTCAGGTATTTTTTCAAACCCTAACCTCTTTTTATTTTCTAGGTAAAACTGAACCTCACTAAGTAACTGGTAAATGAACCTGACTAAACCTGTTGGTAACAAATGAAATTCATAGTTAGGCTTAGTGTAGATTTTTAAGTGGTGGGTTGGTCCCCATTTTTTTTTTTTTCAAATTTTTTGTATCTCACAGCCTAGGGTTCACGAGTTTGTCGTGTTACCTTTCAGCTGCTATAGCTCAGAGCGGCAGAAATTTGGTCGTTGTCGCTCAGAGAGGCTAGGTTTGAACCCCAATAGTCAGAAATTTGACCATTGGGCTTTGGACGCTATTATCTTCAGTGGTTATATTATGGTTGCTGTAGGCGACAGCTACTAAAACCCTTAGCCAATTTTGCAAATATTTTTATATATATATTTTTTGAATTTTTTTGAGATAGTTTAAATTTTTTTTTTTTGGAATTTTGAACTATGCATTGCATTCCTAGGTGAATTTATTCCCCCCTCTTTGCTCGAATTTAGGAGAGTGTCATATTTTTTATGTTTTATTAGGATTTATGCCTTAGATACCCTGTAGTTATGTTTCATATTTCTTTTGTTTTGCTTAGATCCTTATTGCTTGGGCTCGGGACCTGAAGCTCATGATTGACCTTCAATCCCTTTTGGATGCCACTGATTGGAGGTGGCTTAAGGCTTGTGGGCTCTAGTACATTACCAAATTGCCTCACATTATGTCAAAATAGGCTTACGTTATAGATTTGACCCATCGTTGGGACCCTCGGACTAATACCTTCCACCTCTCGATCGGTGAGATGACCATTACGTCGGAGGATGTGTATAGGATATTTTGAATCCCTTTTTATGGAGTGGTGATTATTTCTTCAGCTACTAATTATCAGGTGGTTGTCTTCACTTGGGTGTTCGGAGCGCACTTTGAGATGGACCTCAAGGACACCTATTATGGGGAACTTTCTATCATTCGCTAGTACCAGGAGCATGTTTTCATAGCGAGGCATGCGGTATTGTTGATGGTCATCAACAATGTTCTTATCCTAGGTTTTTTAGGCTTGAGGTTCCCTTGGAACCTCCTTGCGATGGTTTAGGACCTGATGGACAGCGAGGCGTCCATCATCTATGCATGGGGTAGGTCTTTGTTGGCTCAGTGTTATGACAAGCTATACTACATCTGTCGGAGGGGTCATGTCAGCATCGCCTGTAGTTGGATTTTGTAGATATGGATATGGGAGAACATTAAGGTAGATTGCCCTAATGGGCTTCTTGTTAATATCATAGTTGTGGATGTGCAGATGCAGTGCTATGGTGCTATATGGGCTAGAGGGAGCGAGGAGTGCAAGTGTCACACTTTTGCAGGGGAGTTGACTTATTACACTGACACTTTCATTGGAATTAAATCTAGAGATGTTATATGACACCCGTATCATGATTTCCCTACTTGGGATGACTCTAACAGCTTTACTTCTAGGACGCGGTGTAAGCGATGGATATTTGAATGTAAGATCAGCATCTAGTACTTATTCTACTCTTGAGTTCTTCATCAGTACGTGTTGTAGTAGGATGTGCCATTAGTACCATTTTTTTACAAGTGCATTGGAGTAGAGAGAGACCTCATTCCCCGATAGGTCATAGAGTTAGCTGATGAGGAGGATGCCCCAGATGTTGATCCTAAAGTAGCTAGTGGAGTCACAAATGCACTTGCGTGGTGGTGGGGCAACCTGATGTGGCACGGTGAGGATAGTCTGGGCCGAGAGGATGATGGCAAAGATGGGGAAGATCCATTGGGGCATAGGGTTCATGCCAGGATTACGACCTGCGACCAACAAGCAGTGTAGGTGGTAGTGGAGGAGCAGAAGGCTCCTAAGGAGGCAAAGGAGGAGATGGAGCCTAAGGAGAGAGATTATCCTCTTAAGGCATAACTACATGATGTGGAGGTTTAGCTCTAGTCAGCCGATATACAAGTACAACAACATGATGCTATCATATCTCAACGAGATACCACTATAACGCAACTATCATATTAGGTACAGGTTTTGCAGGACGCTCTGGTAGGAGCTACCTGGATGTAGGTTGTTGTTGTTCTTACTCTCGAGGGTCCTTCGAGGGTAGATCTTGAGGATGAGATCAATCATTTATAGGGTTTATTGGATGAGAGTGATGTTCATATTACTGAGGACATAACCCATATTGTCGCTCTCTCGAGGCAGATCAGGAGGCTAGGAGTCATCCCTAGGGAGAGAGGAGCCATAGGTGTATCACAGGTCAACATGAGCTCTACAATAGGGTAGTCTTCCATATGACCTGGTCATGGGGCTCGGAATCGTATTGAGAGACCATCAGGGTCCAACTCGCATCATTCTCCCAAATATCTGTCCACAAGAGGCGATGTTGCAGGGGGTGTAGGCCCAATATTTTATTGATGGTTCACTTGGTTTTGATTCATTTTTGAGGTTGGTTGACCTATATGACTGTAGCCCATGGGTATTTTTGTATATCCATAGACTTGACACACATACTTTTATGATATCTTTGCATTATGACTCATTATGTGTATCATTTATTGCTCATGTTTTTGTTGTTATTTTGTTTTATGATATGATGTGATGATGGTATTATGATAATTTGATGTATATGTTAGATGATAGATGATATTGTAGATGCTTATATGGATGTGTAGATGCTTATATTATTTGATGATATGATGTGATGTATCTTGAGTTGATACATGATAAATTTATGATTGTATGCAAATGGATATTGCATATATGTTTTATGATGTGCTTTATGATGTGATGATGGACGATTAATGACTTGTGTTTGTGGATGCAATGTTATTGTTAAATGCATATTTATTTTTGCTTTAATTGTATGCATATAACTTATGTGATGGGATGGTATAAACGAACCTGTATGCTCTAATCACTTAAAACATAAGGAATGCATATGACATTGACAATATTAATGGGTGATACCACAAAAAGTAAAAAGTTAATCATGAATTGATTAAGCATTCACATGTGAGATGTAATTGTGTGAGATATATTTTCTTGATAAGTTTCTGTAAATTAAAAGATATAAAGTAGTGAGTGGTCGTCTATATACTATTTCTAATATATATGCGGTATCTGTCCTACTATGTTGATACCACCTAATTTATAGAATTTTATAAAGAATGCGATGGTGCGATTGATGATACAAATTGTTGCTATGTAAAAAATTTTGAGGCTTTTTAGCAATCCAAACACTCTAGTTACCCTATCAATGACTGTGTACTGATCACTTAAGCATTTGAAAATTAGGCTTTCATCATGGTCCTAGATACTCATTCTCCCTATGTGTGCAAACGAATATATTTAGATAGAACCCATGCATTTCCTCTTATTTCAAGTGAGATTATTTCAGCCCATTGCTAATATCAGGGATTGACAATATTAATGGGTGATACCACAGAAAGTAAAAAGTTAATCATGAATTGATTAAGCATTCACATGTGAGATGTAATTGTGTGAGATATATTTTCTTGATAAGTTTTTGTAAATTAAAATATATAAAGTAGTGAGTGGTCGTCTATATACTATTTCTAATATATATGCGATATCTGTCCTACTATGTTGATACCACCTAATTTATATAATTTTATAAAGAATGCGATGGTGCGATTGATGATACAAATTGTTGCTATGTAAAAAATTTTGAGGCTTTTTAGCAATCCAAACAATCTAGTTACCCTATCAATGACTGTGTACTGATCACTTAAGCATTTGAAAATTAGGCTTTCATCATGGTCCTAGATACTCATTCTACCTATGTGTGCAAACGAATATATTTAGATAGAACCCATGCATTTCCTCTTATTTCAAGTGGGATTCTTTCAGCCCATTGCTAATATCGGGGCTCTTCAAGTGTTAATCTTATTCTTATGTTGGACTTAGTTGGACTATACAACTAGGCAGTTTTGGATTACCTAAAGCTAGCTCATCTACATTCAAACATTGGTCTATACAAATGACAAGAGCTTTTGTGATAGACATATCGTCATGCTTAAGGATTTATCCTTCCAATTTTGTGCAATGCTGAGAATTCCAGGGATTCAAGTTCTATTCCCTTTTTTTCTTCATTTCATTTGGGAAACTTACTCATACTTAGTGATGAAAATCACTGTTTATTTTGACTGATTTTTTTTTTTAGCACGGGACTCCTATAGTGATGATAATCACTGTTTATTTTGCTTTTATTATTTTGATATTTTGAGCTATGAATATGGGTGTTTTGACTTTTGAAGAATTTGAATTTTCTGATATTTAATAGAGGTCAATATAAATAAAATGAGTGTCAATATGGCCACAAATCCCATGCTTGATGAACTCATAATCCATGTTCAAACAAATGTGTTAGAAGTCCATTGTAGTAGCAATAACATTCTCTTATTTGAATTAGTGGTTAGTCTTTCACCCTATCCTATTCCCTTTAGATGCTCGACTAGGGGTGGGATATTGTTACTCAAGGCCTAGGTTGGGGAGCTTCCAGTTAGAAAGAGCTAGGGCTCTAAGGATGTTCCTTCCTCCATTGATTGAGTGTCCACTAAAAACACCCTAACATTATTATCTATTGTTACTCCTTTTGTATGGCAACCTATTTTTGAAGAGTCTAACCCCTCTCTTAGGTGGGACGACACTAAAGACAAATATCCCCCCCTTTTAGTGCTGCCATAACCACTTAATGTTTTCTACCTCAACATGATTATTCTTTTGTTATTGATAATTTTTGAATTGTTATTGTAATCCCCAATAAGTTCTCTTCATAACTACTTAATTTAACTGTTTGAGATATGTTTTTTTTATCACCCATCCTTTTTATAAAAAATATATTATTTATTCTTTAAATGATAAAAAAAACTTTTAGAAAATTATTTTAAAATATAAAAATAATTTATTACTAAAAAATTCAAACTTTAATTTTATTATTGAAAAAACAATTTAAAAAACTACCTCTATAGCCATCAATTTTTGTACTTTCTTGAGAACCGCCTCATCTAAATATAACTGCGGACTTTGGAAGTACGAGTAGACTTGTTTTATTTATTTATTTGTTTTAGTAAATTTTATAACCCTTAGTTCATTGAATAAAGACGAAATTAATCTATCTAAAATAATTCTTTTAAAAAATTAAAGTAAAGTAACATGTCAACCTTACCAACCAACCTATCCTTAAACAATAATCAATTATATTTCAGCTCCTGAGAGCTAGGTGGATTGGTAAGTGCTCAATAATATTTCAGCTCCTAAGAGCTAGGTGGATTGGTAAGTGCTCAATAATATTTCAGCTCCTAAGAGCTAGGTGGATTGGTAAGTGCTTATGTGGCTAGGTACTTACTAAGAAGACATTGAGGTTAAAACTTTTGGGGAAGCATGTTTGCAAAGGTAGTAGTTTGATCTAAATCATCTAAATGGATGTCACACCAATAATGATGTACACAAATTCTTGAGTGACTGATAGTCTCTTCATGTCTTGTCAACAATAAAAATGAGGAATAGATTTGATGGGAGTGACCTTTATAATCAATTCTCTTATATAACAAGATGATGATGGGTGTAATGGCTTGGTTCAATGGTAAAAATGCTTCTGTAGGAGCATGGAGGTTAGGCTAGGGTTTCAATCCCTTAGGTTTCATAGTATGAGTGGATGCATTGCATTAACGTAGCCAACTACATAACAAGATGATGATGAGTCTAAGGGCTTGGTTGAATAATCAAAATGATTCTATAAGAACATAGAGACCAAGGTTCCAATCTCCAAAGCCTCGTAGTTCTAGTAGATGTGTCGTATCAACCTAGCTAGCTAGGTAAAAGGTTTGATGGGAGTGACCCTTACGACAAATTTTCCTATATAATAAGATGATGATGACGATGATGATGAGTTCAAGGGCTTGGTTAAACGGTTAGAATAATTTTCTAGGAGCGTGGATTCCTCGAGCCCCATAGTACCGGTGGGCGTGTCACATCAACGTAGCTAGCTACTTAAAAGGCTTGATGGGAGCAACCCTTATTACCAATTTTCCTATACAATAAGATGATGACAACGATGATGGGTCCAAGGGTTTGGTTAAATGGTCAAAATGCTTCTGTAGGAGCGCGAACACCAGGGTCCTAATCCCTCGGGCCTCGTAGTACCAATGAACATGTCGTGTTATAGTAGTCAGCTAAGTAAAAGGTTTATCCGATATAACTGAAGGTTATAATGATGATAAGGAGTAAAATTCAAACCTACAAAAAGAACGTAATTACCCATTCATTTTTTAATAATAATAATAATAATAATAATAATTCCATTCATTGTACAATCTTCGACTTCTAACATACCCTATGCGTTTTTTCAATTAGCCTTACCCTTGGGAAGATACCGTTATAAAAGTGTAAAGGTTAATGAATGCCTTAATGTTAAAAGATATCTCTCTTACTCTGGGCGGGCCATGGGCCATGTTTACCAAGCTGAGGTAGGCGTTATAATGATAGCTCCATGATTTGGGGCTACAATCGGAAACAATGTCATTTGACCTTGTAGTCAATTGTTAAAAAAGGAAAAAAAAGACAATTGTCAATTCTCCTATCTATATATATATATATATATATATATATATATATATAATAGAATATAATATAGTAAAATATAATAATAAAATATAATGATTACAATGATAGTTTTTGAAAGTGAGATAGTATTTATAAAAATAAAATCAATGATCTTGCCTATTCTCTATATCCTTATCAAAACAATTAAAAATTAAAATATCAAATCGATCAACCCTTTGAGGATAAATTGAAGATAAAAGATAGGTGAACCTGTACGAGCCCACAATTAGAGAGCTTGGATGTGAAATGAACCATGTAGTAAAGTAAAACCAAACTATATTATACAAATATTTTATTATTAAAAAAATAAACTGATTTAAAAAAAAAAAAAGAATGATGCATTCCTGTTGCAAACACATGGGGTCCCACTTGTTACTCACTTGTTACTCAGCAATTCCATTCTCCATCCCGCCACGCACATCATCTATCATCTACGGAGTGAATAAGAACTGAACCACACAAGGACACATCAATAACTGGACCGTACGGGCAATGAGAGACCGTCCTGTCTCCTCCACAGTCCTATGATACTACTACATAAATGGACCTCTCTCTAATTTAAAACCTTATAAAAAGAATATCGCGCATCTATTCCTCAACCACATTATTCGAATTTTGGAATCCGCCCGCGGATAGATATATTCCACTGCTTTTCTCAGGCTTGGAATGGTCCATGCTGGCTGTCCTTGTCCATCTTCTTTTAATTGGCCTTTTTTTTCCCAACCTTTGCTGTATTTTAAAGTCATGCAAGTTGATTTTTCTACTTTTATCTGCCTCCTCTTCATCCGTTTCATTCATTCCAGAAACTCCTGAAAGCCTTGGTCTCATGCCCTATCAGATTCATCTCCAAATAACTGTGGGTTACTCTTTTTGAGTTTTCACCGACAGCCGTGCTAGGGATACCTGGGAATAACATTAGTCACCAGGTAAAAGATATTCTAAATACCCTTTCTTCACAAGTAGGTGCCTATTAAAGGGCGTTCTTGGGCTTGTTCATTCAGTGTGTTATGTTTCTCTAATTGAGTTATGTGTGATATACTTTAACAGGCAATGGTTGCAGGTGCGGCATCATCACGATTCACTCCCAATGCTCGAAATGGGTACTCTGCCCCCACCCTACTGCGCCACTGAGACCCTATAGACTTTGATACGTCTGGCCAAGTATTTCTTTATGTCTTAGCTAAATCTGTGTGTACTAGTAAAGGGAAGGGGACTGCTGTATTTGGTATGTGATTTGAGTATTTGTTTGTTGTTTTAACGATTGCTATAACTAGAAATGTACAAATATTGGAAACATGGGAATCTGCATAGATCATATGTCAGTTTAGATCCTAATAAACATGGGAATCTGCATAGATCATATGTCATTTTAGATCTAAAATTTAATTCAAATAAAAATTAAAATTATGTTTTTCCAAAATTTAAATCAAATGTTATGTTTCCCTAGATAAACCTATATTAAATAAACAACATTTACATTTTCCCATATAACATAGGACCTCTTAAACTTTAAAAACTGATTACATTCACGCAACTGCTTATGCATGTCTTTCACTCAATTAATTTTAGCTTGTTAGGATTAGAACTTAGACATTCATATTCAACGAATAGCAGGGGCTATCAAAGCCAAGGGACTATGACTACTGTTATTGTTTAATGGTAATGGGCACAACAGGGCTCATAATATCCAACCTAATTAAGTTTTACTGCAAGATGCAAAATGACAGCAAATATAGACTTGCAATACTGATCGAGATGTGCATGCTCCGAACCACTGTTACTTGGCAGTACAATCTCGTCTTGTCACTGGCACGCGTTTGTTCCTTGATGGTGTTTTCTTGGCATTTTCTCACCCTTTCATTGAAGGGCGTCCGCGTTTGATATCTTCACTAGGAAGGAAGAGAGAGATGGAGTTATCTGACATTGATTCCTCATTGCTTCGATGTGATGGTTAGTTGCACACACCATCCACTGAATAGAGCCATTCTCTGTAACAAGCTACTATGTAGTAAAGTAAAACTACTACGATCTTATATGATGTTATATCTATCATATATTTATAAATAAATATTTAATTTATTAAATATGTTATATAATTTTATTCTTTTAAGTTCAAACATTAAACTTCTTAATAAAAACTGACGTCTTAATTATTAGACGTGCTGAAATAAATTTTATATTTAGGGAATAACTTCGCACTCTGCTGCGAGGCCATTCCATCTGATGTACTACATATGCAAAAAGGCATTTTGGTGGTTCGTTAAGTAACCAGGAATGCTAGAAATATTAACTCAGATTTCACGCCTCCGTCGTTAAGTAACCAGGAATGTGAAATATTAACCCAGATTTCACGCCTTCGTCAGACTGCACTCCGAATTTGGGCGAAGCCCGACTGCACTCGCGCAGTTGGGGATCCTGGCAAAAAGGTCTGACATGGCATCGTACCTACCCTCTGATAGATGTCACATCTGACAGATTCGATCGCCGCAGAAGTTAATGCCAGTTCGGCGATTTAATGCTAGTTCGGCGATTGGTCAGAAACCCTAGTTGAGGGCCTGTTAGAACCTGTCAGAAAACAAACCCTAATCCTCCTCTTCCCGCGGCTATATAAGGCGTCTTGGGTATTTCAGAAGTAGAGCAGAAGAGAGGAAGAGCGGAGAAAGTGAGAAGAGCATTTCAGTGAGCAGTGTGGCTCATCTGATTAATGTCCGAGCAGCCGACTCGACATTTTGTCTTTTAGTTTATCCTGCAGCCTAGCCTGCAGATGTTATTTCCTCAGTTGAGGACCTCTGTAACCCCCGTTTCATATAAATAAAGTTTGTTGTTTGTTTTAGGCATATTTAGGGTTTATAGTTAATTTGTGTGTGTTAAAGCTTGTTGCTCTCTGTACAAATTGCCTCAGAGCGATTGTGTTCGGGTTCTAATAGTTAGAGCTCAGATCCGAGACTCAGATCACAGTTTCGGTGTTTCTCTCCTCCCAGCCAAGCAGGCCATCACCGTTGCCGCAGCCGCACAAGCCTTTCGGACAGATCAGACTGCGGAGCCAAAATTGGCTAAGTCCGAAAGAGTCTTCCGAGTTCGCTGCCGCAACCCGACTGCGCCCGAGATCCGAGCACAGCCCGAGTGCGCAAGCAAAGTTCAAACTGCGCCTTTCGTCACCTTCCGCTGACCTTCCGCTGACCGCAAATCGCATTTCGCCCATTTTTCGGGCGAAGTCCGTCGGCGCCCCCAAAGTGCAAACTTCGCCCATTTTCGGGCGAAGTCCGTCGGCGCCCACGACATTCGCACTTCGCCCATTTTCGGGCGAAGTCCGTCGGCGCCCCCGACATCCGCACTGCGCCGCAACTCGAGCGCAGTCCGCGACGTCCAGACTTCGGCGGAAGTTAGATTAAAAAAGGAAATTAAAATTCCTTAAGTTCTTCAAGGACAACTTGCACTTAACCAGGAAAACTTGCGTGCAATCTTATACATCTCAATATATCCATTTCTTCTATTTTTTTTTTTTTGGAAGAGTTGTATTACCCAGCCTTCAAGTATTAGGGGCAGTACTACGACGATTACAAAACAGAAAAGCACCCATCTTCAGATACGTTGACATGCTATTACCTCTTTAAGGAAGTCGCTTATTATTAATATTATTACATTAGTTTATAGTATTACTTATTTTATTTTATAATTTTTATTTATTTATTAAATTTAATTAGTGTGAAAATATTTTATGATTGATGGTTATAGTTGGATATCTTCTTCTCACCCTAACTCAGATTTAACATATAACCACACTCCACCATTACAACTTTAAAATGAAAGTCTAAAATTTGTATGGAATAAAAGATAATATTATGCTTTTCACAATAAACAATATTCTCCGATTACATTCATATGACCTCATAACCTTAAACTTTAAACACTGATTACATTTAAGCATGTCTTTCATTGTTTTGTGTGTTTTTAAATTAATTTTAGCTTGATAGCGTTAGAACTTAGACATTCACATTCAACGAATAGAGAAGCCAAGGGACTGCGATTCCTGATAATGTTAATGTTTGATGGTAATGTACACAATAGGGCTTATAGTATCAACTTAATTTTTTTTTACTTCAAGATGCAAAATGATAGCAAATATGGACTTGCAATTCTGACCGAGCGTATGCATGACTTGTCCTTGTTATAAATGAATTTTGTAAATGGTGTCTGAATTAATACAAAAGTATATTTTTTTGGTGGCTAGAAACCAAAAATAAAATATATACAGATGCATGACTTATCCTTCTTATAAATAAATTTTGTAAATGGTGTCTGAATTAATACGAAAAATACCTTATGTTAAAGTTAAATCTTTGGTATTTTACAGATGTCTTTTCTATGAATTGCAGAATTAACAATAGATTTTTCTAGTGAAGTTATAGGGAGTGCTTATATTAGTTTGTTGTTTTTTATGGAGGTGTGTGCAATTGCTTAAAGAAATAAAACTTGGTATTCATATATTTTTTTGCTTAATATTTTGTTTTGTATTTTTGTATTTTTTCTACAAATCTAACAATTGGTATTAAAGCAAAGGTTTGTCTATAAAGAGAAGGTAGAGAGGAGAAGGCAGAGAAGGCTGCATTTGAGAGAGTAAAGGTAGAGAAGGCTGCATTTGAGAGAGTAAAGGTAGAGAAGGCTGCATTTTAGAGAGCAACAACAATTTAGTATAGCTACTAGCAACAATAGTCTAAGTATTTTTCAGTCTCAAATTCTTTTATTCAAGGGGGAGAACTATGATTTTTGGAGCATTAAGATAAAAAGGCTATTTATTTCTCAAGATTTGTGGGATCTAGTTGAGATTGGTTATATAGAATCTGAAAATGCATAAGCGCTTGTCACTTGGTCTCAAATGCAATGATATCGGCTAAATGAGAACAAAAAGGACTGAAAAGTCCTTTTCTATATTTAACAAGGAGTAATGAGCTTACATAGAATTTATGCAACAAAAAAAATCAAAAGAGGTGTGGGATCTAGTGCATATTCATATCAAGGAACATCAAAGGTAAAAAATCATCGTAGAATGCATATCAAAGAATAGAAAAGGTAAAAATCATCAAACTTCAGACACTGAGAAGAGATTTTGAAAAATATATGAAAGACTCTGAATCTATGCAAGATTTTTTTACTTAAGTGATGGGCTTAGTAAAATAAATTATATCTTGTGGGAGAATTTATTAGATCAAAATATTATAGATTTTTTTTTAGAAGCCTTTTTCCATGTTTTGCTCCCATTGTGATTGCTATTGAAGAATCAAAAGATATAATTTTGTTATTAGTTGATGAGCTTATAGGATTTGTTTGAACTCACAAGTAGAGAATGGATAGATCCACTTAAAATATGTTGAACAATATTTTCAAACAAAGCTTAATATTTCATTGGATAAGGGAAGAGCATCATCTTATAATGGAACAACACAAATTAGAGGAAGACGACGTGCATGTAGAGGAATTAGTAGTGGAAAAGGATTAGGTAACTATAAAAACAATAGAGGAAGAGGAAAATACAACAATATTGGAAGATACAACTATAGTAGCAAAAAAAGAAGAGGGAGTAGCTACTATGAAAGAGGTGATCAAAATTCTAATAAATTACAAGTTCAATTTTATTATTGAAAAAGGTTTGGTCATTATAAACATGATTATTGAAAAAAGCATGGGAAACATGCTAATTTTTTCAAAGAAAAAGAAGAATAAAACAATTTATCTTATGGTTTTGATATTACAATTTTTTTTTATGAACTATAGCTTTTGGATAGCGACAGTAGTAATGATATCAAAAAGAACAAAAATATATTTTTAAATATGGATGAGTATGTCAAATATTAAGTTAAGGTCCAGGGCAAACACACCATTGCAGGTATGACAAAACAAGGTGAGATAAAGTTTACTCATGATTTTTTATATGTTCCCGGATTGACTCATAATTTGTTGAGTAGTAGATAGCTTATTGAAAATGTATATTCTACTATTTTTAAAAATAATGAATGTATTATCTATGACAAAAAATGTAATAATTGGATTGAAGGAAAATTCAATATGCTATAAAACAAAATTTTCCCTCTTAGACTTTCATATGTAGAAACTCAAGCTGTAAAAGTAGTATTGAATGATGATTATTGATTATGGCATATGTGGTATGGACATCTAAATTTTCAAGGGTTAAAAATACTATGTCAAAAGCAAATGGTCAGAGGACTACCATTCATTGAATGAGATGATCAAATTTGTGAAGGTTGCATTTTTGGTAAGCACCATTGAGAGTCTTTTCCAATAGGAGAGGCATGGAAAGCAAAGAAACCACTTGAATTAGTACATGTTGATATCTATGATCCAATGCAGACATTTTCACTCAATAAAAGTAGGTATTTTATCATTTTTGTTGATGACTACAATGAAAGAACTTGGTTATATTTCATCAAAGAAAAGTCATACACTTTTTATATCTTTTAGAAATTTAAAGAAAATATAGAAAATCAAAGTGGTTGTTTTTTTAAGACTCCATATATAGATAGATGGGGAGAATTTACATCTAATGAATTTCAATATTTTGCAAGAAGTATATTATTCAAAGACAATTGATTGTAAGTTATAATCAAAGACAATGGAATGATTGAACATAATAATCATGTAATTGTGGATATGGCAAAAAACATGTTCAAGGCGAAGGGTCTTCCAAATATTTTTTGAGCTGAAGTAGTAGCCACATCTATTTACTTTTTTAATAGAATTCCAAAAAAAAGTGTAAAAAACATCACTCCATATGAGGTATGGAGTGGAAGAAAAGCATAGTGTGGCTCATATTGGGTTGTTTGGCTACATTGGTTATGCTTATATTTTTGAATAAAAAAGGCAAAAATTAATGATAAAAGTGAAAAATATAATTTTACTAGCTATAGTGAGGAGACAGAGGGTTTAATTTGTGTAATATAGTGACAAAAATCTTGATAGTTAGTCATGATATAATTTTTATTGAAAATGATACATGGTAATAGAAAGGAAGCTTACAATAAGAAAAACTAGCAATTATGAATATATAATAAGATGCTTAATTTTATTCTATCAGTCATAACAACAAATCAAGTTCTACTTCTACTTATTCATCAAGCTCAACATTTCCTTCATCTAGTCCTCCTTCAAGTCCTCCTCCTCCAAGGAAGGTAAAAAATATCAAAGAAATCTATGCAATAACCACTAGTCAAATAATGAATTTAGCTTTATTAACTCATATTTAGGTAGAACCTAGATATTTTGAAGATGCAATGAAGCATGAAATGGAGTAAAGACATGGATGAGAAGATTGCTACCATATAAATTAATGAAACATGGGAGTTAGTATATTCTCCACAAAAAAATGATATGATTGGGCTTAAGTGGTTCTACAAAACAAATATAAGACAAATGGATCCACTAAAAGACACAAAGCAAGATTGGTAGCTATAGGATTCTCACAATAGCTAGGTTTATATTACAATTAGATATATGCTCCTATTGCAAGGTTAGATACCATAAGAATTTTTTTGGCATTAGTTGCACAATTTAAGTGGCCAATAAATCAATTTGATATTAAATTAGCTTTTTGGAATGGTTTGTTGGATGAAGAAATAATTGTTGAACAACCACCAAGATATGAAGTTCCAAAACAAGAAAAAAAGGTTTTCAGGTTAAAAATGGCTCTTTATAAACTTAAGCAAGCACCAAGAGCCTGATATAGCAAAATAGATGGGTATCTAAAGATAAATGGCTTCAATAAGAGTGAAAGTTAACCTACACTCTATGTCAAACACAAAGGTATAAATTATTTACTTATTGCTTACTTGTATGTTGATGATTTGATTTACATTTTGGTAGTAACAAAATATTAATTGAATAATTAAAAAAAGCCATGAAGAAATAATTTGAAATGAAATACTTGGATGTGATGCATTAATTCCATGGTTTAGAAGTAATAAAATTGAATGATGGTATTTTTATCTCTCAAGAAAAGTATACATTTGATTTGACTCACAAGTTTAGAATGAAATTTTGCAAACCAATGAACACACCCTTGAATGTGAGTGAGAAGTTAGTCAAGAATGATGGTAGTAAAAATATTGATGATATTTTATTAAAAAAGGAAAGGTAGTTCCCGATTCCTCTATGTATAAAAAATAAAAAGATTTATGCTATACTACACAAAATCTTAGTTGGCAGTCTTATGTATCTTACTACCGCTAGACTTGACATCATGTATGTTGTAAGTTTGACTTCAAGATTTATGCAATATCCGAGTGAGATCCATTTTTGTACAACAAAAAGAATACTCATGTATATTCATGGTACAAGAAATTTTGGTATTTTATACACATCAATTGATAACTTTGGATTGGTTGGATATACTAATAGTGATTGGACATGATCCATTGATGATTAGAAAAGCACTTCAGGAAATGTATTCATCTTAGGATCAGGTGTGATTTATTTGTCCTCAAAGAAGTAGACAATAGTTGTACTATTAACAATAGAAGCAAAATATATTGCAGTAGTATTATCTTTATGTTAAGTAATTTGGTTGAAGAGGATTTTGGCAAATTTGAAGTTTGAATAAAATAAGACAATAATTATTCATTGTAACAGAAATTCAATAATTATCATAGAAAAGAATCCAATCTCCAACAATCTTATTAAGCATGTTAATATCAAATACTGTTTTATTAGAAATATTATGACAAAAGATCAGATTGAACAGATTTATTAAAAATATTGCAGTAAAAGATCATATTAAACTGAAGTTTTGCAAAACTAATAAACAAGTTGCTGATATATTTAATAAAGCATTATCCATTTTTTTTTTTATATAAGAATTAGACAGATGCTATATACTACCGCATTAAACATTAAAAGAGAGAAGGATAATATTAGTGCATAATAGTAATAGATACAACATAGCTCATAATATCCAACCTAATTTTGTACTACTACAAGATGCAAAATGACAACAAATATGAACTTGCAATTGTGACAGGATTGCGCATGCATGGTCTGTCCTTGTTATAAATAAATTTTCTAAATGGTGTCTATATTAGTACAAAATATACCTGAAGTAAATTCGATGGCTGTAAACCAAAAATAGAAGATAATTGCAGATGTCTTTTTTATGTATTATAGGTGTTAACGACAGATTTTCCTACTGAAGTCATAGGGAGTGTATATTAATGTGCTGTTTTTTTTCATTGGAAGTGTATGAAATTGCTTAAAGAAATAAAACTTTTGTTGCAACAACAATGTATGTCCATTTTTTTTATTAATATTTTATTTTACAGAGTTGTATTTTTTATCTGCAAATCCAACAATTACCTGTCTAAATATTATACCTGATGTCAAGAGGAATACAACCTTATAAATTTAAAAGCTGAAATAGTCCTATCCACTTGTATCCTTACGGTTATTGTATTTTTTATGTTTTCTTTTTAAACTATGATTTTAAGTGTAAATTCCTATGTATCACTCTAGCATCACCTCATATCCTTCACCGTGAACAATGACTGGAGGCTGCAAGTTTTGTTCTAGAGGGAACCTGAATATTCAAATTCAACAAGGTGGGAATGATCAGGTTCAAGTTTTTGAAGCTCTGGACACCACGGCTGGTGCAAGTCAGGGCAATAATGCTGATGGTGACAACCTTCTCCGATGGTGACAACCTTCTCGCTAAAAGGGCTTCTCCAGGAAATTTCTGGGGTGATGAAACCCCTGATAAGAGGGTTTCCTAGAAGTTTGACCTACTTTTCTCTGAGAGGCTCAACTCTTCTCCTATTTTGTATGGTAGCGAGATTCAAGGGTTAGGGATAAACTTAGTTCAAAATAGGGCTTCCCCTGTTCAAAGAAAACCTGGAAACGTTTCTCACCTTGAGAGGCTTTCAAAAAAATCCTTCGCCCAATTGTTGGAGGGGATCCCAAGATTACCCTGGTAGATCCTTCACAGTATTTAAAGGTTGTTGGTTCAAAGGTGCTTATCCCTAATAGCATTGCCAAAAAATACCTCTCTGCTGAGTCGTACAACCTTGTCGACAAGGTTATAAGTGGTAGGCACAATCTAGAGGTCATTCGATCCTGGGCTAGATCAAAATGGAAACCCCATGGATCACTTGAGATCATTGGCCTAACCAAAGGTTTCTTTGGCATACGTCTTAGTGATAGCAGTGACACAAGTCGTATTCTCACCGGGGGCCCCTGGTTCCTAGGTAGGAGAAGTTTATTCCTACGTAAATGGGACCTTGACTTTAACCCAGATACTCAGTCCATTAATTTTTCTCCTATATGGGTTCAACTTCCAAACCTCCCATGGCACTGTTGGCATTATGATATCTTAGCAACCATTGCTTCCACTATCGGTACGTTGGTTGCCATTGACCACACTACCCTGGCTAGATCTTGTATGATAGTTGCAAGAATCTACGTTCATGCCAATATCGACTCAGCACTTCCAACCTTCATGGAGCTTGAACACATCGGGTTTTATCACAAGCAGGCGGTGGAATATGAAAATAAACCAGTCTAGTGTGTGGAATGCAACACCCAAGGACATTTGAGGAGCCAATGTCCTTCACTAAGAATCAAAGTTGCTCAGACTAACGACGAAGCGCAAGTTCCTCCCGCTCACAAGAAGAATTCAACAAGAAAAGAAGCGGAGGAGATATAGTTAGCTGACCAGGGGTGGAAAGTTGTTGGTCCTAGAAAAGGTGGTCGACAGAATAGAGGTCTACCTTCTGGTAACAAAGGGATTGTCATAAGCGAGAATGCCCAAGCTCGGCCTACTCAACCGGCCCCTAAAACTGTTGGAAGAGGTAAGCAATTGGTTACCACTCCTTCTCCTTCTCCTGACTCAAGTGATATATTAATGATAGTCCAAACAAAGTATTAGTGTTACTTGATATAACCAACAATGCTTCTGAGAATATTATTTCGAGAGCTGATCCCGAAACAACATTCTTTCTCGATGCCCATAACTCACCGTCTAAATATGGGTCGTCTAACCCTAAACTGGAGACCTTCACACCCTCAAAGCTAGCCAACATCCTCTTAGCCTCAGGTTCTGTGGTACAAAAAATCTCCCAGCACAATTTCAGCCCCAAAATAACCCGTAGCCCCAAGAAATCCCCCCTCGATGTGGGCAGCGATAAGAAGCGAGGGTGACCTCCAAATTCTGAGCAGTTCAACCGTAAATTCAGAGACGATATTGACAACGAAATTCAAAAAACATTGTTTCCCTTATACGTAGTTCAGTGTAAATACGATGGCATCAATACTAAACCTCCCCATCCTTCTGGTAAGGGGGGCAAAAAATCCTCCAGAAATTCCAAATGAGAATCCTCTCATTGAATGTGAGGGGATTGAATGGGTTACCAAAGCATCGTCTGGTTAACTCATTGAGAAAAGAAGTTCAACCTTCCATTTTTATTCTCCAAGAAACAAAACTACAATCAGGTTCAGTTGCTTCTGTTGCCAAGAAAATCTGTAACGCTGGTGATTTCATTTATAGCCTTGCCCAGGGCACCGCTGGAGGTCTCATGACCATGGGGGACAGAAAAAAATTTAAAGGGAACCTAATACATATGGATGGCAGATCTGTAAGTATGCGGTTTCAAGAATTTAATTCCAATATTTCTTGGGTCTTGTCCAACGTTTACACACCAAACAACTCTACCGACAGAGATGATTTCTGGTCCAGCCTAAGCTCATTGAGGAAAATATTTGACATCGAACCTTGGATTATTGTGGGTGACTTTAATACCCATATTTTCCCTTTTGAAAAATCTGGAGGCTCCATGGCAATTGACAAAGGCATGGAAGATTTTCTTGAGTTTGTCAACTTCAATAATTTGATGGACATTAAACTCAAAAATGCAGAGTATACATGGAGTAATAGAAGGACGGGGAATCAGCTAATCCAAGTCAAGCTCGATCGTTTCTTCATGTCCAAGGAAGCTACCAAACTTTTTGGGGACGCTGATCTCTTGGCTCAGGCCAAAATAGGTTATGATCATAGCCCATTACTGCTCAACATCACCCAGAATACCCTTTTTCGGAGGCCCTTTAGATTTGAATCCATGTGGGTTCATCATCCTGATTTAAAGGGTAGAATTTATGAATGGTGGCAGCAGGTTGATCAAGGTTTACCTTCCTTCAGGCTTGCTCAAAAATTAAAACATGTTAAAGCCAATCTAAAAATTTGGAATAAAGAAGTCTTTAGAAATAATTTTGAGGTTAAGCAGACCTTAAAAGATAGACTATAGGTCATCAAAAACAAAATCCAATCTGGGGTTTCAATTGAACAGGACAGAGCCAAAGAAAGAACAATTCTTGCTGACTACCACAACCTCCTGGCCCGGGAAGAGGTTTTTTGGAAATAGAAAACACGCGCTCTTTGGATCAAAGAAGGATATCTCAACACAAAATTATTTCACGCCTCAACATTGAGAAATAGGAGCTTCAACATGGTCAAGGAATTGAAGTGTTCTGATGGGCGTATGGTTTCAGATTTTCATGAAATAAGGAAGGAGGTTGTTTCTTACTTCTCTAAGCTTCTTTCTAAGGACAGATATTCCTCCGACCTTGCATTTCAATCAATTCTTCACCATATTCCTAATTTTGTGTCTAATGAGGTAAATTCCCAACTTCTCCAGCCTTTCTCTAATGTAGAAATTCATGATGCCTTGTTTTCCATGCAACCTGATAAGGCACCTGGCCCCGACAGTTTCTCGCCCTGTTTTTTCCAAAACTTTTGGTACCTTGTCGAGACTGATGTTTGTGAGGCTATTAGAGAATTTTAGAATTCCAAGTCCATCCCTCATGGCTTCAATTCTACTCTTATAGCCCTCATTCCTAAATGTCCAAATGCCAATTCCATGTCTGATTTTTGTCCAATCAGCCTGTGCAACGTCATTTATAAAGTTCTAACGAAATCCATGACCAATAGAATGCATGAGGTCCTCCCTTTAATTTTTGACACCCCCTAGGGGAGCTCTTTTCAAGGAAGGTCTATTCTAGATGGGGTAATTACTGTCCATGAGGCCCTTCATTCAGCGAATCTGTCCAAGCAGCCAACCTTTCTCTTGAAACTGGACATGAACAAAGCCTATGATAGGCTTAGCTGGGAATTCCTTAAGGCCGTCCTCACCAATTTTGGCTTCCATCTGGACTGGCTTAGCTCGCGTGGCATCAGACAAGGGGATCCTATGTCCCCCTTACTTTTCATTTTGGTCCCTGAAGCTCTAGGAATATCCCTTAAAGCAACCAGTAACATTCAGCTCATTTCTGGACTAAGAGTTGCTTCTCACACTATACCTATATCCCATAAACAGTTTGTTGATGATACCTTGGTCACTACCAAAGCTTCCTGTTTTGAGGTGAAAGTGATTAAGTTCATCCTTCAGTGGTATGAAGAGGCTTTCAGGAAAAAAATAAACTTTCATAAAAGCAAAATTTTCTTCTTAAATACTCCAGCTCGCAGACAAATTTTTTTTTTTGAAATCTTGAATTGTCTAATTTTCCACCTCCCTGCTTCATATTTGGGAATTCCTTTGTTTTTTGGTCAATCCAAACCTGCCATGTGGAATGGGGTGGTGGAAATATTATAGAGGAAACTTGCTGGTTGGAAAGGAAATTTACTGTCACAAGCTGGGAAAGTTACCTTGAATCAAACTTCCCTTCAAAATATCCCAATTTACTACATGTCCATGTTTAAAATTCCAGTCAAGGTGAGTCAGAAACTAGAACAGATCCAAAGGAATTTGTTGTGGACTGGGGCTAGGAACGAGAGCAGATTTCATTTGGTTGAATGGAACAAGGTTTGTAAACCTAAAATTTTTGGAGGACTAGGCCTTAGAAGACTACAGTTGTTTAATAGCTCTCTTCTGGCCAAGCAGGCTTGGCGGTTAATTTCCAGAGAGGATGTGGAATGGATTAATATCATTCATCAAAAATACCTTTAGCAATCTACCTTCTTCATGGTTGAGGCCCATCCTCATGGTTCCTGCTTTTGGAAATCCATTCTTACTGCTCGACCCCTCATCCTTAAGGGCCTTCGATGGAGGGTTGGCACTGGTAGTCAGATTGATTTTTGGAGGGACATTTTGGCGTTGGAAACTCCTCTGATTCAAAACCCACTGCTGGCTAATCTCAAAGCATTCACAGACATCAGGTTTGGTCCCTTTGTGTCTGACTTTATTGAAGATCATAATGGGCAGAGAATGTGGAAGCAGATCAATATCAATGAGATGCCAATTGAGTCTACCCAGCTCCAAGCAATCATCCAGACTGTCTTCATTCGATCGCATGCTCACATTGATCAAATTTTTTGGCAGGATTTTGAGTCAGGGGTGTTCTCAGTCAAGACTGCCTTCAATCTTCTTCTGCCAACTGAACCAACTAATTTTCCTTTCAAGCTCATGTGGTCCAAACACCTGATTCCTAAAGTTGCTTCCTTTGTGTGGGTTGCTATCCAAGGGAAAATTTTGATCAATGACAACCTTTTGAAAAGAGGTATGCTTATCCCCAATAGATGTCATCTCTGCTGCTGCAATTGGGAATGCCCATGGCATATTTTTCTAGATTTCCTGTTCACTACTCCAATCCTTCACAAACTATTTGACTGTTTTAATATTGCATGGGCTTCCCCCCATACCCTTGCCGATATTTTTATGCAGTGGCCGAACCCCTTCATCAACCTTCGCCTCAAAACTTTCTAGATTTTCTGTCTCCATCATTTTATGTGGCATATCTGGCTTGAAAGAAATAGGTGCATCTTCAAAAAATTGTCCCAGAGCACTGATTTTCTAAGTTCTAAAATCCTCAATGCTGCAAAAGAGAATGTTGGCTTGGTTCCACTACAATCCAAGTCTTGTCCTATGGCTGAATTTAGTTTAGCTGAATCCTTAGACTTTCCCATTGTCACTTCAATGCCTTCAAAACCCCAACCTAGGCGCTTCTCTAATTGGATCCCCCCCCGAAGGCTAGGTCAAACTCAACTTGGACGGGACAGCTAAAGGTAACCCTGACATCTTCAGCATTGGAGGTGTTCTCAGAGATTTCCAAGGTAATGTCCTTTGTGCCTTAGTCGAACCACTTGGTTTTCACTCCAACCAAGTGGCTGAAGCTAGGGCTCTTTGGCAGGGACTTACCGTTTCTCAAAGGTTTTCCGATTCAAATATTTTGGTGGAAGGAGACTCCTTAACCACCATCAATTATTTTAAGAATAATAAGACTCCCTCTTGGAAGGTCAGGAATTGTATCGACGAATCCAAACTCCTGTCCCGCAATTTTCAAGAAATTATTTTTCAACATACCTTCGGGGAGAACAATAAGCTTGCTGATGCTCTTGCAAATCATGTTGTTTCTATTGACGAGTTGTCCACATGGAATTCTACCTTGCCTCCAATGTTCGAGTAGCTGATTACTACTGATAAAATTTCTTTTGGGGGCCAATCAAGTTCCATTAATGACACCCGTGTTAGTTCCAATCCTGATGAAGTGTGATTTCTGCCCAAGAACAAGAGTATGTCGACAAGAAAGTGGAAAATAATTGAAAATATTTCCAAACTTAGAAAGAAGACTTGTACCATTGATTCTAACAGTGACAGTGATCCTAAGCTTCTGAATGTTCCTGTTCGGAGCTCGACGAGAATGAAAAGCAAATCTAAGAAGGATATTTTCATGTGTGATTCCAAGGACGACTCTGTTTCTGAGCCAAAAACCCTCCTGGAGAATTATGTTATGAATTATGTTATAAATTCCATCTCCAATAGCATTCTCCACCTTGCGGACCTGTGTACTGCTCTTAATGCTAAATTCTTCAAGAAACCCCACACCAACGATGACCTGAAGGTGGTGGTTGATGGTATCCGTATTATTCCTGAGGACTCCCCTGCTTGGGACCGAAGCTAAGGCTTTCACTAATATTGGCATGTTTTGCATGGAGAAAAGTCTAAATTAATTTTCATGGTTCCTCTGCTGTCTCTTTGGGCTATGGTCTTTGTTTTGTGGCAGTGTTCCTTTTCTTCTGTCCTCTCCCAGGACTTCCTTCTTCCCTTTTTGTTTAGCTTATGTTTAGCTTCTTAGTGTTCTCTCAAAGGTCAACCTCTGTTACAGTTTATTCTTCTTCTCCACCTTCTTCTGCAGCTGGTATCTTGCTTCCTTTTGTACTCAGGGTAAGGCTCCCTATCAAAACCTTGTTTTAATATATACTTCATATATTTAACCGACCAAAAAAAAAATTCAATCATTGCAGATGCCTTTTTTATGGTAAATTATGTGGTGACTGGAAACCAAAAATAGAAGATAATTTCAGATGTCTTTTTTATGTATTGCAGGTGTTAACAGCAGATTTTCCTACTGAAGTCATAGGGAGTGTGTATATTAATGTGTTGTTTTTTTATGGAAGTGTATAGAATTGCTTAAAGAAATAAAACTTTTGTTGCAGCAACAATTGGTATCCATGTTTTTTTTAATATTTTATTTTATTGAGTTGTATTTTTATCTGCAAATCCAACTTTTACCTATCTAAATATTATACTTGATTTCAAGAGGAATACAGTCTTACAACTTTAAAATTTGAAATAGTCCTATCCAATTGTATCTTTATGGTTATTGTAATTTTATGTCTTGTTTTTAAATTAAGATTGTAAGTGTAAATTTTTGTGTTAAGTAATGGTTGCAGTCTTTGTGGTTTGAACCCTGCGCTGGCCAGTTACTAAAAATAATGGTTGTTACCAACTCTCCTATGTAACACTCATGGGCAATGAGAGCCCTCTTTGATCGATGCAAACACGTTCCTTGATTGGCGATCCTTCACTTCTGCAACTGGTGGTGAAATATATCTTATGATATGTCTCGTAGGGCTTCTCCAAATGCAAGTTTTGTTCATTAGTTTTATGACGACATCTTAAATGTTTTCCTTACACCTTTGAATGGTGTATAGTCATTTCACCTTGATGCTTTAACTCTATTTGACTACTCCCTTACTTTGCTTGGATGCATTTTGCTTCACACACTATTGTGTATTTTCTTCTCCAGTATTGGCATCTTAAGAAGGATGGGCTTCATGACAAGTGTCACATGAAGCGTTACAAGATAGGCTTATTTAACGTTCCTTTGGAAATGATGGACGTTCCTTCTATAATGATGAGTGCTTGAAAATTGGGATATGTAGAGAGTTTGTGCCAAGTGGCTTGTGCATGCAAGCCTTTTTTCTAACACTTCAAATATGAGCTTGCAACCCTAATTTCTCCTTTATTTTTGTACCTTACGTTGTCTTGCTATGTTTCTTGGTATGCAAGCTTTCTTTTACACGCTAGCTTGGTGAGGATGACGGATGGCTACAGTTGGATAGCTTCATCGTCTTATGGAACACTTTCAAGCTCTTCTTTTGGTGGACGATTGCTTCAATGGATGCCTTAGGTATAACTCTTATCTCTGCACTTGTTTGCATGTCTTTAATGTTGATTTTTACCTTTCTTCATCGCTGGTTATAACACCCAATTATTATTTGTATTTTACGTAAATAACATGTCACTGAATGTTGCCGTTATTTCTATGTAAGCATGAGTGATAATGCCTTATTTCAATGGATCCATTGTTGTAGGTAACACATTTCTTATAGGGTTGAACACCTCAACTCCTAGACATGTGAACTCTTCGGTGGATCTTCCTTTGGACAAAAAATTGCTATTTGTGTGAGATTTTTGATAGCTCCTTCACTTGGCTGCAAGTCTGTTGAACAAGAATTTCCTTCTATACCTTATAAATGGTAATACCTTTTTTCTTCCAAGGAACAAAAGAGGTGCCTTTTGTAATATGTAATTTTTGCACCAAAATGAAGAATTGTATAATCCTTCCTACTTCTTTTGGATGATAGTCAATCCAAGCTAATGATATGAGTATTCATGCACTCTGTGCTGAAAAAGAAAACCTTATATTCTCCTCGAATCTTGAGGCTTCCAAGGTCTCAATTTGAGGCTTCCTTCAAGTATTTCAATGGTGTTTTTCTACTCGACCTTTATACTTGTAATGGTGGCTTTTTTTGGCCACTAAAGTGTTGTAGATTTTTTTATTTTTGTTCTTCTTGACAACACAAACTAATTTAGAGAAACTAATTAAAACAATAATTAGAATGATGCTTAATAGATGCACTATAAATGGTAACAATAAATTCACCTTATTGCTCTAATAATTTCTTGAAAATGATCTTAACAATTCCACTACAACCTTTCAAGTATAATCTGGAATAAATTCTTTTGAAATTCACTACAAACACAATTGTAGGATCTACTCTTCTTTTTTCAAGATATAAGATAGGTAGTTGATTGTAACTTCAGAAATCAACTCCAAATTAATGTGCAAATGAACCTTAAAAAGAACTTCTTTTCTTTTGAAATTTTGAAGAATGTAATACAATTTTCCTCTTTGCAACTTTTGATCTAACATAAGGTGCTTTAATAAATCTACTGAGTAATATAAGTAATGAATTCACTTGCACCAATAACTACATACCTTTTTGATATATTTTATAGAGAATGTAGGTCAATCTTGTTGCTTTACATTTTTGCAACTTTTGTTAGCTTTTCTAAATAGCTCCTCCTTTACCAAAAAGAGATCTTGAACTTTATTTCACAAGCATAGGGTTTGGTGGTTTGATATTCTCCTTTCTGCTATGGATCTAGAGGAATATTTATGCCCTTGAAAGGTAATCTTTAATTCTCTCGGCTTTGAAAAAATCCATTTTTCTTCAAGTCTTCTTGTAAAATTTTGACTTCAAGCAGGATCTTCTTATCAAGACTTTGAATATCTTGAGATCATTTGTATCTTCTTTGGCTTTCCTTGGAAATTCCTCTTCTTCTAATTGGGATTTTTTTTGGATGGCAACAATTGTACCAAATATTTTCCTTATCAGAGAGTTTCACCTTGATGGAGAATTTCTCCAATGAGTTCTTCTAGGAACTCTTTTGATGATAATTCTTTAGCAACAAGGCTCTCTAAGCCTTTTTCCTTGATACCTCTCCTAGGTCTTTGACTCTGTACCTACTTTGGTATTCCTTGAGAACTTATTCAAATTATAGAATTGAGATCTCCTTCCTGGATCACTTGATTTTGCTGCTTCTAGATTTGAACATGGCTCTCCTAGTCCTTCTTGTCCTTCCAAGACTAGAAGTTTCTTCAATTAGATATTCAATAGATCTCTTCACCTTCAAGTTTGCTTTAGGGGCTAGATTTATTCTAAAGAAAATAATCTTCCTAACTTTCTTGTAGCAAGTTTACCAACTTATTAAATCTCAATCTACTTCTGAATTAGGTACTCTCTTCTGGAGTCTTCTTCAGGATCAAGGCTTCTATGGCCTTTTCTTAGATCAAGGCTTATGTGGCCTTTTTAAGATTAAGGATTCTATGGCTTTTTCTTAGATCAAGGCTTATGTGGTCTTTTTCTTATATTAAGGCTTCTATAGCCTTTTCTTAGATCAAGGATTTTATGGTCTTTTCTGCTGTGAAGTTGAATTTATAAATAGAGATCTTCAATCTCTAGAATTCACTATGAATCATTCTCCTATAGTCGCTTCTGAAGTATTCTTTTTTACAACAACTAATATTTGTACTATGCAGACACTCCGACCTTTGATCAATAAAGTTGAAATATCCTAGCTTTCTATTATAGGAGGTGCTCCAATCATCTGAGGGTTAGTTCCCTACAATAATAGAAAATTCAGATAGTAAAATTCTTACGAATTGATTCATCAAACTAGTGGATAAAATGTTGAGTCCTTATCTTCATGAGTTTTTTCTATAACTCTATGGGAAGACTTTGAGTCCAATGAATTTTAGAATTTCTCTTTTTAGTCTATTCTACTAGATAATATTAATGAAATTCACATGCAATGGATTCAATGGAACATACAATTTACAAAAATCAAAGCTATGGTGATTGGCCCTATTTTAGTAATAACACTTTCACAAAGCTCTCCATACCACCTTGATTCTTCTAAAGATTTTTGCAAGAGCCTGTACACTATGGTAAATTAGGTTCATAGAGAAATTCAGACTCAACAATAACGGTGGTTCTCCTATCACTCTACAGTAGCTAGTTCTACTATGACTAGACCTACCACGATGTTGATACCATTGTTAGCTTTTCAAATAGATTACAATGAGAGATGACAATCACAAGATGCAAAAATATGCTATAAATAGAAAAGACAAAAAAATTAATACAATATTTCTATGGAGGAAATGGACACTCCATACAAGATGCTACAAAACTATAATGTACTCCATAACAAATGGAGTCACCCAATACTACTACTACTACCCACTGACTTACATATCAAACTCTTACAATTAAGCTCTTTTATAATGGAAGATAGATTCCTTGGCCAACACTATGTCTAGTTGTGCGAGGGACACCTTACACATTTATGACATGCACATTGACACTTGTGCATTTATTACATTGCATAAAGTAACTAGATAACTTCCCCCTAAAGTAATCTAATGCCCTAAGTATGTACCTAAAAAGTTACATTTACATGATCCAAATTATGTAATAGATTCTAATTCCAACAAAGGAGACCTTCCAAATAATTCAATAAATAGTCCCATATAACATGCTTCACAAAATTGGAGTTCTCACCTCGTGCCCATGGTAGAAAGATCAAAAGTGGTATCTAGATACTCCTTTCAAAAATTATAAACCCTAAATTAGGTATCACTATATTTCCCCTCATCTACCAATGGTTCTTGTGCTCAATGCTCACTAGTATCTTGAATTCTCTCTAAAGGATTGGAAAAATAGATTTTCTACTATTTGGGACCCATATCTATAACCCAAATTAGCACACTTCTCTTGGTGTTTGCTTTTCCAAGGTCTATCGAATATGGACTAGTTAATTCATTTTGGGGTTAAAAACCCCAGGTGCCTATTATGTCAATGCGAGAGACTATCAAGAACTTATTTTTGTTCTATCTTAGAGCCTAAGCATTCTAGTTTAGGATTCATGATTTATTCTAGTCATTTCATCCTAGATGTTTCTCATGGCATATGGTTCTTTTTAGGGACAATATGAGCATGCCTATTAGCATTAACCAAATCTAGAAACTAGCAATTTTTAAGATAAAAAATTATGTTTAATATTTGAAAGGATTTTAACAATGCTATTTTCTCTAGCCCGAATGTTTCTACAAATTATTTAGCTTATGCTAAATTTATAATTTGTTCTAATGTTATGGTACAAATTCAAGCATAGGTGAATAAGGTGGAACTTGAATTTGAGCACTTGTAAACCTTGTTGGATTAGTGAGAAAATACCCCTTGTTCACTGGTTAGGGTTCCTCATTCTCTGATATTTAACAGAGGTCAATCTGAATAAAGTGAGTATCGATAGGGTCACAACTCCCATGATTGACAAACTCATAGTCCATGTTCAAACAAATGGGTTAGAAGTCCATTGTAGTAGCGACATTATCTTATTTGAATTAGGGGTTAGTATTTCACCCTATCTTCTTCCCCTTAGATGCTCGACTAGAGGTGGGATATTGTTACTCAAGGCCTAGGTTGGGGAGCTTCCATTTTGGAAGAGCTAGGGCTCTAAGGATTTTCCTTCTTCCATGGATTGAGTGTCCACTAAAGACATCCCGACATCATTATCTATTGTTACTCCTTTTGTATGGGAGCCTATTTTTGAAGAGTCTAACCCCTCACCTAGGTGGGATGATACTAAAGACAAATATCCTCCCCATTTTAGTGGTGCCATAACCACTTAATGTTTTTTGCCTCAACATGATTATTCTTTTGTTATTGATAAGTTTTGAATTGTTATTGTAATCCCCAAAAAGTTCTCTTCTTTTTATTGTGGATAATTACTTAATTTAAATTTTTGAGATATGTTTTTTTTTTTATAAACAATATATTATTTATTCTTTAAATGATTAAAAACACTTTTAAAAAATTATCTTAAAATATAAAAAAAAATATTACCAAAAAAAATTTCAAACTTTTTTTATTGTTGAAAAAAATAATTTAAAAAAAACTACCCTTATAGCCATCAATTTTGGTACCTTTTTTTGAACCGCTTCATCTAAATATAACTGCGGCCTTTGGAAGTACGGGTAGACTTGTTTTTATATATTTATTTTAGTAAATTTTTATAATCCTTAGTTCATTGAATAAAAATGAAATTAATTTATCTAAAATAATTCTTTTAAAAAAATTGAAGTAAAGTAATATATCAACCTAGGTCCGAGGTGTAGACCAATTGGTTCATCCAAACACCATAAGGGGGCGGATGTCCAAGGTTCAAATATTGGGCCTCACCGAACTCAACGCTTGTCCCTTTCTTGGTGCTTTTAGCGACGTAAAGGTTTAAAATGATTGTGGCATGGTGGTTATAGGGGCGGACTGCGCAAATATCTGTGTGGCGGCTTCTGGGGCGAATAATGCATAATACTATGGTGGCCATAAAAAGTTGGACAGCCTACCCGGATATGTGGTGGCTACTGATTCCACCATATAAATTCAAAAAAAAAATGTAATATATCAACCTTACCAATCAACCTATATTTAAACAATAATTAATAATATTTCAGCTCTTGAGAGCTAAGTGGATTGGTAAGTGCTTATGTGGCTAGGCAATTACTAAGAAGACATCCAGGTTCAAACTTTTCGGGAAGCCTGTTTGCAAAGGTAGTAGTTTTATCTGAATCATCTAAATGGGTGTCACACCAATGATGGTGGTACAAAACAAATTTCGAGTGACTGGTACGTAGTCCTCTTTATGCCTTGTCAACAATTACAAGGTGGAATAGATTTGATCGGAGTGACCTTTATGACCAATTCTCTATATAACAAGATGATGATGGGTCTAAGGGTTTGGTTCAATGGTCCAAATGCTTTTGTAGGAGCACGAAGGCTAGGGTTTAAATCCCTCAGGTCTCGTAGTACAGGTGGGTGTGTCATGTCAACGTAACCAACTACGTAATAAGATGGTGACGATGAGTCTAAGGGCTTGATTCAACGATCAAAATGCTTTTATACGAGCGTAGAGACCAAAGTTCCAATCCCCCGAACCCCGTAGTACTGGTGAACATGTCGCATTGATGTAGTTGGCTATGTAAAATGTTTAATGGAAGTGACCCTTATGACCAATTTTCCTATATAATAATATGATTATGATGACGATGTTGAGTAAAAGGAATTGGTCAATGTAGTTGGCTATGTAAAAGGTTTAATGGAAGCGAACCTTATAACCAATTTTCCTATATAATAAGATGATTATGATGACGATGATGAGTCCAAGGAATTGGTTAAACGGTCTGAATACTTTTATAGGAGCGTGGATTCCTCGAACCCCATATTACCGGTGGGCGTGTCGCATCAACGTAGCTAGCTACGTAAAATGTTTGATGGGAGCGACCCTTATTACCAATTCTCCTATATAAGAAGATGATTATGATGGGTCCAAGGGCTTGGTTAAATGGTCAAAATGCTTCTGCAGGAGTACGGACACCAGGGTTTCAATCCCTTGGACCTCGCAGTACCAGTGGACATGTCGTGTCAACGTAACCGACTAAGTAAAAGGTTTAATGATGTAACTGGAGATTATAATAATAATAAAAAGTAAAATTCAAACCCAAAAAAGAGTAATTACCCATTCTTATATAATAATAATAGTAATAATAATTCCATTCATTGTACAACCATCGCCTTCTAACATACCCTATGCATTTTTTTCAATTAACCTTACCCGTGGGAAGATAACGTTATCAAAGTGTAAAGGTTAATGAACGCGTTAATGTTATATCTATATATATATATATATTTGAGAAAAAATAAATACACGTTAATATTATAAAATATAATAATAAAATATAGTAGTTATAATGATAATTTTTAAAATTGAAATTATATTTAGAAAAATAAAATTATGATCTTACTGATTCTCTATATCCTTATCAAAACAATTAAAAATTAAAAATTAAAATATCAAATCGATCAACCCTTTGATGATAAATTGAAGATAAAAGATACTTGAACCTGTACAAGCCCACACTTACAGAGCTTGCATGTGAAAGGAACCATGTATTAAAGTAAAATCAAACTATATTATACAAATATTTTATTATTAAAAAATTAAACTGATTTAAAAGTACGAGCTATCAAAAAAATAACTATGTTAACCAAAAAGAGTAATGATGCATTCCTGTTGCAATCATACGGGTTCCCACTTGTTACTCAGCAATTCCATTCTCCATCCCGCCACGCACATCACTATCCTCTACGGAGTGAATAACAACCGATCCACACAAGGACACATCATGAATTGGACCGTACGGCCAATGAGAGAGCGTCCTGTCTCCACCACAGTCCTATGATACTAATTACATAAATGGACCTCTCTCTAATTTAAAACCTTATAAAAAGAATATCGGGCATCTATTCCTCAACCACATTATTCGAATTTTGGAATCCGCCCACGGATAGATATATTCCACTGCTTTTCTCAGGCTTGGAATGGTCCATGTTGGCTGTCCTTGTCCATCTTCTTTTAATTGGCCTTTTTTCCCAACCTTTGCTGTATTTTAAAGTCATGCAAGTTGATTTTTCTACTTTTATCTGCCTCCTCTTCATCCGTTTCATTCATTCCAGAAACTCCTGAAAGCCTTGGTCTCATGCCCTATCAGATTCATCTCCAAATAACTGTGGGTTACTCTTTTTGAGTTTTCACCGACAGCCGTGCTAAGGATACCGGGGAATAACATTAGTCACCAGGTAAAAGATATTCTAAATACCCTTTCTTCACATGTAGGTGCCTATTAAAGGGCGTCCTTGGGCTTGTTCATTCAGTGTGTTATGTTTCTCTAAATGAGTCATGTGTGATATACTTTAACAGGCAATGGTTGCAGGTTGCAGGTGCGGCAATGTTTCTCTAAATGAGTCATGTCCTTATCACGATTCACTCCCCAATGCTAGAAATGGGTACTCTGCCCCCACCCTACAGCGCCACTGAGACCCTATAGACTTTGATAGGTCTGGCCAAGTATTTCTTTATGTCTTAGCTAGATCTGTGTGTACTAGTAAAGGGAAGGGGACTGATGTATTTGGTATGTGATTTGAGTATTTGTTTGTTGTTTTAACAATTGCTATCACTAGAAATGTACAAAGATGGGAAACAAGGGAATCTGCATAGATCATATGCCATTTTAGACCCTAACAAACTATTCCTTTGAACAGCAATACCGTATGTCGTTTGATGTTGTGGGATCAGTTATGTGTTGCCATAAATGTTACAAGTTCATTGAGAGTGAAAATCTGTGTGAGAAGATGATTAGTAGGAAGATACCTTTTCATGGCCATTTTCTTGTTTAACTGGAGGGAATCGTGATGATGCTGCACCAGCAATAAATGGCTAAAACGGAGAGGCTGCGTGTTGGCGAGTTGCATACGGGAGTGGATATATATCCCCACACGAGGTAACTATTCAATACTGTTCGTAAAGTTTCTTTTTTTGCGAACTGAATGTAGATTAGCTGCATTTCTGATCACAAGTAGTATGCTTTGACTGGGAAAGACACGTTACCTCCTTGTTGTTTAATGAATTTTGAGGGGTACAAGAATAAACACAGCAAAAACAGCGCCCTTCTTGGGGACATCTATCGCCACTGTTTTCCTGTTGTTGTAGCATGTGCACAATCGGACATGTTAATAGATTTTGTTGTATAATTGTTCTTTAATCCCAAAGAGGATTAGTTCTTCGTTGTTATTCCATGACGACGAAGGGAAAGTCTCACGGTTTCGAATCGCATTCTACTGTTAGGGTAAACATCTTATCACATCATTTTCCAAAGAGCGTAGTTCTTGCTTCTTTTGGATTCTATGGTTCTGTTGTTTTTGTTTAAAGGAAGGACTAGGGTTGGGAATCTTCTGTGAAGAACCTAGTGTTCATCGAGTGTAGTTTCACTTTCTGATTACAAATTAAATGGTCATTTTCAGAGAACAGGTTTTGTTATCATTTTCATTTTATTAAAATCTTAAGCTGTGGGGATCTTATTTCATAGCCATATCCTCTTCGTCTTCTCCATGTTTATCCGAGACGCATTGTCTGCATAGGTATCTAATTTCGTGGCTAATTTTTCATTTTTTTTTTTAAAGTGATTAAAACCATGCCTTTCCATATTCGTATATCTTAGTAAAGAATGTTGATTTGAGAAGTTTAACACTCTGGCCTTTCAAGGCATGCTCGCCCTACAACATCACATTGTATTTTTGTTGTTCTTGTTGCAGTTCCTAGGGGCATCATCTTCTAATACTTAGATGGATGAGGATGCCAAGGTCAGCATTTCTACTTCGAAACGCTCACTTTACCGTTAACAAAAATTATAAATTATATAAGAGGGGAGTACTTTGTTAAAAGTGTGTTTTGCTCATTGAGGCGAGTAATAATTTCTTTAAGTGATTATTATTACCATATTTGGCAAGTATTCATATTTTCACAATATATATAATTATAAATTTAACAGCTAACTACTTTTATGTTTTATATAAAATTATAATTTTTTTTTTTAATTGTAATTGTTTATAAAACAAGTACTGAAATGTATCTTATTTATATTTATATTATATCATGTAAATGTAATTGTATAATAATTAGTTTTAAAAATATCAATTTAATTTTTTTTAAATAAAAATTCAATTAATTGAATTAATATTCTTTGATTAAAAACTTTATAATTATTATTTATAAAATATAATGATATATTTTGATTTATATTACTGTTTGTTTATAATATTATATAACTTATCATAACTTTAATTTAAAATAATATATTAAAATTTTAGTAAATTCTTTAAGATTATGTGTTGAGATTATTCTTCATTTTAAAAGGAAGATACATAATTAAATTTTGAAGAAAAATAAAAAGTATTATATTACTAGTTTTGTTTGGTTGAATCTACTTATGAATGTGTTACTCTTGCAAAATAGGAGGCATGGGTTTTAAATCCAAAAAGGGCTAGAGTTTTTTACATACATTGGTGGGTGGATTAACATATATTAGAAAGGAGTAGAGTTATATATAATGTATATACTTTGATAATAGAATTAAAGTATATTAGGTTTTCTTTTTTTCCTTTAAAAAATGACCTATCAAAGAATTAAAAAACTATATTTTTTTATAGTAGCATATAGTAATAAAATTTAACCTGAAAAATTACAACTATATCCTTCTTTAAAGTCTTGAGCTATTATTATTGACAATAAATTCAACATATTTTCAAGGGTACACATTTTTTATATTCAAATATGAAATCTCTGTTTTCAAAACACAAAAAAAGTATATATATATTTTTAGTTGAATGTTTATAAACTTATACATTAATCAATAGATTAAATTTAAAATTGTTTAATATTAAATAATTATATTTTATACCCATTAATTTATATATCTTTGACTTTGTGTTTGATAATATGTTTAGTTTAGAAAGAGTTCAATCATATAATTTCTAAAATTAGATATTTAAAAATTTTATAACTAATCAAGCAATTAGAAACTAGATGGTCAAGAGTTTGAAATTATTATATATTACTTCATTCTTTTGTAAAAAAATGAAGCAATTTTATTCATTTTTAATGATATGTTGGTTTGTATCTAAAATGATATATGATATTTTTAATGTGTTTTAGGGTTTTTCAAAGAGTTTGATTTTCCTTCTCCAAATAATATATGATATTTTTAATGTGTTTTAGGGTTGTTCAAAGAGTTTGATTTTCCTTCTCCAAACCTTGTATAGGCTTACTTAGTTCTTTTGCAAAAAAATAAATAATTTTATTCATTTTAATGAGATGTTGGTTTATATCTAAATGACATATGGTACTTTTTTTTTAATGTTTTATGGTTATTCAAAGAGTTTGATTTCTTCTCTCTAAACTTTGTATAGGTCATTCTAAATTAACCGAGTATCTTTATTGAGGAATCTAGAACAAACTTGCTTTGATAAGTTCATGTCCCAAGTGAATACATTTTCAAATAAGAGATCCCTTTCTATGAATTGGAAGATTATAAATATCAATTAATGTAAATTGACTAATATATTTTTGTATCTATAGAGAATTTGGAGTCAACTAGCCTACATAGTACCAATATCTAATGTTCAAAAGTAAATGAGACATCCATAACATTTGGTTGGGACTAGATGATATATTGAAGGGTCAAAAGTATTTCAGAGTCATTACTAGCAACAAATTGAATTATGAAATGAAGAATATTGTGTTTTTATTATACAATTTGAGTTGTTCTTTGAAACTTTAAAATAAAGATCTAAAATTTAATTCAAATAAAATTATGTTTTTTCAAAATTTAAATCAAATAAAAAAATGTTGTGTTTCTCTATATAAACCTATATTAAATAAACAACATTTATATTTTCCCATAGGACCTCTTAAACTTTAAAAACTGATTACATTCACGCAACTGCTTATGCATGTCTTTCACAGATTTTTTTTTTTCCAATTAATTTTAGATTGTTAGGATTAGAACTTAGACATTCATATTCAACGAATAGCAGGGGCTATCAAAGCCAAGGGACTATGATTACTGTTAATGTTTAATGGTAATGGGCACACCAGGGCTCATAATATCAGAACCTAATTTAGTTTTACTGCAAGATGCAAAATGACAGCAAATATAGACTTGCAATACTGATCGAGATGTGCATGCTCCGAACCACCGTTACTTGGCAGTACAATCTCGTCTTGTCACTGGCACGCGTTTGGTCCTTGATGGTGTTTTCTTGGCATTTTCTCACCCTTTCATTGAAGGGCGTCCGCGTTTGATATCTTCACTAGGAAGGAAGAGAGAGAGATGGAGTTATCTGACATTGATTCCTCACTGCTTCGGTGTGATGGTTAGTTGCACACACCATCCACTGAATAGAGCCATTCTCTGTAACAAGCTACTATGTAGTAAAGTAAAACTACTACGATCTTATATGATGTTATATCTATCATATATTTATAAATAAATATTTTATTTATTAAATATATAATCTTATTCTTTTAAGTTCAAACATTAAACTTCTTAATAAAAACTGACGTCTTAATTATTAGACGTACTGAAATAAATTTTATATTTAGGGAATAACTTCGCATTCTGCTGCGAGGCCATTCCATCTGATGTACTCAATATGTAAAAAGGCATTTTGGTGGTTCGTTAAGTAACCAGGAAAACTTGCGTGCAATCTTATACCATCTCAATATATCCATTTATTCTATTTTTTTTTAATTTTTAAAGAGTTGTTTACCGAGTCTTCATGTATTAGGGGCAGTACTACGACGATTACAAAACAGAAAAGTCACGTATTATTTGTTAGAAATATTAATGCTGATTTCACTTCTTCCGCCCAACTGCGCTGCGAACTTGGGCGACGTCGGACTGCGCTCGCGAAGTTGGGCGCCCTCACAAACATTTCGACTTAACGTCGCACGTGTCTCCGGATAGATGTGACGCCTGACAGATATGATCGCTGCAATTTTGATCGCCGCACTTTGCCAAGCATGCTAAGTTAATGTCAGTTTGACGATTGGTCAGAAACCCTAGTTTAGGGTCTGTCAGAACCAGTCAAAAGATAAGCCCTATCTTCCCCTTCCCGTGCCTATATAATGCATTTCGGGTCTTCAGGAAACATGAGAGAGTGGGGGATTTTGGAGGAGAAGTATTTTTGTAGAGCAGTTTAATGAGCAGACATGCTCATCTGTTTAAACTTCGGGCAGTAGTCTCGCGAGTTTAGTCTTTCTAGTTTATCCCGCAGTTTCGTCTGCAAAAGTCTGTATATCCTCGCTTGAGGATCTTTTGTAACCCAGTTTCTGTATTAAATAAACTCTGTCATTTTCTGGCATTTCATAGGGTTTCAACTTATTTTGTCTATGCTTCATTATTACTTGCTCCTCTGCATCTTAGCTTAAACTTGGTACTGTTTTAACACAGCCATAGTTCAAAACTTGTTGGCTGCTAATCCTCGTTGACAACTCTCGGGAAAATTCATCATTTTTCTTCTAAACACACAAGGAATTCGTAAAGATTCCCAAGTCCCCGACATCACAAGGAATTCTGCTGACACATTTGGATTATGTAGCTTTGGAGCACTTAGAGAAATTTCTCTAAGTGTTGAAGACCTCACGCCGCCCGACTTCGGGAAATTTTTCCTCCTTCGCCTGACTTTGGGAAATCTCTCCCACTTAGCCTGACTTCGAAACCTCTTCTTTGCGCTCCCGGTGGGCCTCATTTTTGCATTATTTTTTCTAAGTGTTTGCTTGTTGCTCGACTGCGCAGCACAATCCGACGGGGCAAAAATTTGTTAGCCAAAAAGTTGGCTAAGTCTTTTCGCCCATTTGCGCAAAGTTTGAAATACGCAGCCCGACTGCGCAAAGTTTGAAATGTGCAGCCCGACTGCGCATTATTTTCGTGTGCACTCAGGCGTTGACCCTGCCCAATCCGCCCGAAGTCGCAGATCTCATCTTCCGCAGCTCGACATCATAGGTATTTCATGCGCAGTTGGACGGGGGTTTAAAATTGAATTCAGTTTTCAAATTGGTATCAAAGTCACTGTTCCCTTGATGCAGAGACCGAAGTACAATGGATTCTAGTAGCAACAAATTGCAGTTGTAGATCTCGTGCTTCAATGGGAAGAATTACGATTACTGGTGCATCCAGATGAAGATCCTGTTCAGATCTCAGGAGTTGTGGGAGTTAGTCGAGAATGGCTACACAGAGTTGGCAGATGCAGCAGCACTGGCCGCCCTCTCCCAAGCAGACAAGGACCTATTGAAAGAGAACACGAAGAAGGACCAGAAGGCCCTCTTCTACATCACGCAAGCTGTCGAGGAGACCATATTCCCATGGATTGCATCAGCCACCAAAGTGAAGTAGGCCTGGGAGATTCTAGTCAGTTCATACCAAGGCACCAACAAGGTGAAGTTAGTGAAGTTGCAGATGCTCAGGAGGGAGTTTGAGAACCTGCAAATGAGTAAGTCTGAGTCAATGAGCAACTTTTTCACCCGAACAATGGAGATCATGCACTATATGCGGTTGAATAGAGAAATCATGCAGAGCCAAAGAATTATGGAGAAGCTTCTTAGAAGTCTTCCTACCAATTTTGACTCGATTGTGATAGTAATCAAAGAGTCACAGGATTTGACAACCCTCTCGATAGATGAGCTCATGGGTTCATTGCAGATGCATGAGCAGGGGTTGAGTCGCTCATCTTAGACCTCTTTGGAGTAAGCATTCAAGGCTCAGGTCTCATTTCGAGACAACGGTAGACAAGAATCCCATCATAACACCTCTAGTTCTCAATGAGGAAGAGGCAGACACAAGCATGGGAAAGGCAACAAGTAAGGAGGATGGTCAAACCCTAGTGAGGGAGAGACCAATTGCAACTTCCATCAGCAAGGAGGAAGAGGCGATGTAAAAAATTAGCAAGTTGGATCTGGTCAGAAGAAGGACATGTAAAAGGTCTAGTGCTATTACTGCAAGAAGTTTGACCATTACATCTCACAATGCAAAAAGTGGATGGCCAAGGACAATTAGCAGTAGGTCCATTACACGGATGAAGCCAAAAATGTGATAGGAGGAAACATGCTGCTGACTTGCAATATTGAGGAGTGTCAAAAAAACGTCTGGTATTTGGACAGCGGGTGCATCAACCACATGACGGGAAACAAGGAAATGTTCTCACAACTGGATGAAATAGTCCAGTCTAAGGTGAAAATGGGGAAGAATAGTAAGGTTCCCATGATGGAAAGGAAAGATCCTCATCCACACCAGGCACGACAAACGAAAGCAGATATGTGACATCTACTATGTACCTGGTCTAAAGCACAACTTGTTGAGCATTGGACAGCTCGTACAGAAGGGACATACGGTCCAGTTCAAAGACGAAGTATGTACCATCAGAGACAAGTCGCATGGGCAGATCGCTACGGTGTCCATGAAAAAAAACAAGATGATTTCGTTGTAAATTCAAAATGAATCTTTGATGTCTATGAGTGCATTTGTGAAGGATGCTACCTGGCTATGGCATCTCAAGTTCGGTCACCTGAGTTTCATGATCAAAATAAACTACACAAGAAGCAGATGGTGAAGGGTTTAACCTTAATAGAACAACAAAATCAAGTTTGTTTGGGTTGCTTAGTCAGAAAACAACATAGGGATTCATTCACTTTTGGTCAGTCTTGGAGAGCATCACAACCACTTGAGCTGGTGCACTCAGACATTTGTGGTCAGATGCAGACCAGCACATTTGCCAGCAACAAATACTTCTTGACATTCATAGATGACTTTAGCCGAAATACTTGGATCTATACCATCAAGCTGAAGTCAAAAGCATTTTCCAGATTTAAGGAGTTCAAGGCTCTGGTGGAGAAACATAGCGAATATCAGATCAAGACTCTCAGGATGGATGGTTGAGGTGAATACATCTCCAATGAATTCCACAAATTTTGCAATCAACACAAAATTCGGAGGTAGCTCACTACCAGATACACACCGTAGTAGAACAGAGTAGCTGAGAGGAAAAATCAGACCATCATGGAGATGACACACAACATGATGAAGGTGAAGGGATTGTCGCACGATTTCTGGGTAGAGGCTATAACATGTGTAGTCTACCTGCTGAACAGATGTCCCACAAAAAGTGTGAAGGACAAAATCCCTTAGGAGACCTGGAGTGGTGTGAAGCCAAGTGTGGCTCACTTGCGTGTGTTCAGGTGCATTCCTTATACACATGTTCCAGAAGATAAATGTCAGAAGCTGGATGATAGAGTGAAAGCACGAGGATACGAAAACAAAAAAGGAAAAGCTCCAAGTACGATGCAAAATGGAACTAAACTTAACGCTAAGTCCTACGAATTGAAAATGCATGAAATAGGAAAAGCATAAACGAATTGAAACCCAAATGAAAAGCCAATGCGGAAAACAGCCCTTTCTTTTATTGATATGTTTCGGAATTCGGTTACAATTCACCTCCTCCCTTTTTAGGGGCGAGGAGCATTAAATTTGTTTCTTTGTTACATCCATGGATAGCCATCCTTCTTCCGCGTGCCCACATGTAAGATGGGCGGACCAAAACGTCACCGCCGCTTGTATATACGAATGTTGACTCCCTGCTGCTCCTCCAATGTCTAGGTCCTACATTCAAGGAAACAAAAAGATAATTAATAGCACCTGTAGAGGAGACAAAACACGCAATCCTAAAACTCAAAGCTAATGCATGCAAAGAATAAGTAAAACGATAGTTAAAACAGATCCAAATCAGCTAAAAACTTCATAGAGGCATGGGAACATCACTGGGAAGGCATTGCAAAAAGAACAGTCTGCAAACTCGCCATGGATTCGTATTCGTTTCGGGGCGGGACGAATATACCTGCAACAAAATGCCAGATAGCACCGCTCAAAATGTCACATCTAGACAGCTCCAGATCTCCTGCAAAAGTGGGGGTTAGCTAATTGGGGGTATTTTGGGATGACCCAGATGGTCAGATTTCCCCAATTTGGCCTCTAACACCCAGATTTTGATGATGCCCTCTGCAAGTTAGTAAAGACGGAAAAATGATGAAACATGATAAGATTTGCTCAAAACGTTATGAAATTGAAATTGCAAACTATCTAAGCAACATAAGATGAAATGCAAAAGAAAATGACAGAAGGAAAATCTGCCATAGATTCCTAATCATTCCTAAAGGGGACGATTAGATCTGCAGCAGTGAGGGGGGCGCCCGAGGCAGGCCGCCCATCGTTTGGGGCCTGATTTTGGCACCAATCCACTTGGGATGGGTCCAAAATCTCTTGTAAAGTGTTGTCAAAAAATTGGGTGGTATGTTGTGGCAAAATGTCGGGTTTTGGGCTCAATATTTGACCTTCCAATGGTCACCCAATGACCTCCTCTCTAAAAGAGATCACGGATGTGAAAGGCACAAATCAAACAAGGGCGTATGGGGAAGTAAAATGGCAGCACTTCGTTGCTCAAAAATGCTCCTTCTCTGTATATTTTGGGGTGAGAAAACTCACCAATTTATAGACCTGGAGGTCTCTTTGAATGAGCATGCAGAGGCGCCACTTGGCAGCCATGCCCTTCCAGGGGAGGGAAGATTCCTCCCTGATTAGGGGCTTCATGACTGCCCCTGTAACTGCCTCTAATGCTCGAAAACGCTCACCCACACTCCCATGAAATGAAGGAAGCGTTAAGTGGTGAATCTGAGCTGCCATTTGTCGAGGTTTGACTTTTTTCCCATCAAACCCGCTATTCGTCCCACCCCGGAGCGAATACTGCTATTCGTCCCTGGGCGGGGCGAATACCATACAGTAATCGTTCCTGGGTGAAACGAGTATGGAGCAGAGTACCTGAGGGTGCCAAATTGGCCTCTGACCTCCAAAAACTATTGTGAGAGTGGTTAGGACCACTGTTTAACCTCTAGGGGCTGCCCTGGGGGCTGTGCGTGTCAATGCGATCAGTGTTTGCAGTCACATAATCGGATTGGTGTTGTTTTGGTGTCTATAGATGCCCCTTTTTGGGAAGCGTTGTGCATGGCGCAATGCTGAGCAAAAATAGATAACCAAAGCACTAATGATTAGGGTTTCTCTGTAACCTAACCAACTTTTGATGCCCCAAGTATGGAAAGGGCATGCATTCTTGAATCCTTGCTTCGACGAGCGAAGGAACTCAATTCAAGTGTTAACCTTTTTCGGTGAGGTGTTACTTGAGCTTGGACATTGATCAGTCATGAATAGGCAAAGGGCGCAACCTTTTGTCTGTGGGAACCTTGAGTTCATGATTCATGAATGCCAAGTGTTTGATCAGCTTGTGATTATTGCTTGTTTGCTGCCCCAAGCAGGAGCGTAGTTGTCTTTGTCAATGATTCTTTGAATGCATGTTGTTTCCATGATTGGGTGTGTTTTTGTTGATTGGTGACTAAGTGTGACTACCCCCTCAAGCGACGAATCGATGAGGGAATGACCTGCATGAGAAAAGCGATGAGTCGCTTGACCCAAGATGACTTAGGTAAGGGTGCCTTCAGATGTTTGATCTTTGAATGTGTGTGCAGTTTTCCCGACATTTAGACCTATTTTTGGTGGGTGTTAACCCTTTTTGTGACGTCATGTTTGGGGATGAAATTCTCGGCAATCCATTCTCCCATGGAGTGGTCCAGCTATGGTAGCCTTCTTAGGGAGTAGGAGAGCGAGGATTTGCAATCCCGACGTCTATTTTGCATGCCCGAAATATCAAGTGCCAAAGCACTCTTATTGGACAATTTTATTGCTTTGTGTTTTCATTTTTTTTTTGTTGTTTTTGCTATTTTTGTTTTTCTTGCTTTGTAATCGTTCCTGGGTGAGGCGAATACCAGGCTGGTAATCGTCCCAGGGTGGGACGAGTGCTAACCAGAGCGCTCATCCTAGGGTGGAACGTTTACAGGCAAAAAATCCTATTTAAGGGCCAAAATTAGGATTTGGGGTCATTATCATTTGATTTTTCTAGTGATTTTGGAGCTCTGAGGAGGAGGAGGTCAATTCTGCGAAGCGAAGCGCTACCAAATTTTTCTTGCCACCATGAGTTCACGGATCGGATCGAGCGACGGAGCCGAAGCGAGACCAGTAAGTGATCCTCCTCGTTATTGTTTGTTTGTTACAGTGTAAAAAACCGTAATTTGCTTTAGTTTTTGTCTTTTGTATTTGGTTTTTTAAATTAAAATGAAACCCTAGACGATCAAAATTGTCGCAGAGCAAAAAACTTAGTTAAAACCCTAGGTTGTTTTTGTGGTTGTGTTTACGTGTTTGCAATTTAATCAGCTGACCTGTAGGGTTAAAAACCCGGGGTCTGCCAAATTATTTGTTTGATTATGTGTTGGTTTTATCGTTTATCAGGTTAGAGTTAAAAACCCTAGAATTGACAAACCATTTTGTTGATTTTTTTGGTGTTTTTGTTTAATTTAATTTATCAGTTAACAGTTAAAAACCTAGAACTGACAAACCATTTTTTTGTTGATTGTTTTTGTTTAATTTATGCATATCCATGTTTTTGTTGTACAATTTTTTTTAATGTTTTTGTGTGTTTTCTTTTGTAGGTTGTGAAGAGCCGGTATCGTGTGCCTACGGTGTTTACTAAAGCGTGGGAGGCACTGACTTTGATGGACTGGGAGTGGCTTGATGCCCTTGGGCTCAAGCAAGTGACTCAGCTAGAGCCGGTAGTCGGGGATCGGGCCTACCTGACGGCCCTGATCAACTTGTGGGATCCTCGGACTAATACCTTCCATCTCCCAACAAGGGAGATGACGGTTACGTTAGAGGATGTCTATCAGATTTTATAGATTCTGATAGACGGATTGCCGATCAGGACGATGCCACGGGACCAACGGACAGCAGTGTTGACACGCTGCTTTGGGCATGGGGAGGAGGTGGGTGTGGATAGTCTAGTGGAGAGGGCAGAGGTTGACTGCCAGATTGGTGGTATTCTGGTACGGTGGTGGCTTGAGAAGGGGGTGTTGGGAGTGAGGCATGCATTGCTGATGGGCCTCATTTCCAACATGCTGCTACCCGACTCTTCGGGTGTGAGGTTCCCATGGAACCTACTGGAGGTGGTGTTTCGGTTGGTGGAGTGCCCGACGGAGGCACCTATGATCATGAGATGGGGACAGACATTGTTGGCACAACTCTATGATGAGTTGTACGAGGTCCGTTGTCGGAGGTGAAAGGGTATTGGATGTAGCTTCTTGTTGCAGTGCTGGGCGTGGCAGCACATAGCGGTGGAGAGGCCAGTGGGGTTACCATGGATGACTCGGGCGGAGATGGTGGATAGGGATATAGGGTATGGGGCTCTATGGTGGCGATCTGAGGAGCAGGGACAGAGTCGGTGGTGGGTAGGTGTCGTAGGGCACTATGTGGATGCCTTTGCTCGGATGACTCTAGGGGAGGTGTTCTGGCACCCCTACCGGGACTATCCAGCCTGGCCTGAGGCTGGAGAGTGGCTCCGATGGGTACGAAGGGGGTGGTGGCTGATTGGGCACCACGGGACTGAGCAGGAGTTCTTCCCATATGGTCGGGTTACATGACAGTTTGGGGTGCACCAGGGGTTGCCTGGTGAGCCCGTGATCTATCGGCATCGAGGGGCCGAGAAGACTCTAGCCTGGCCAGTCATTGCACCACTGGGTGAGGATTCAGATACGGTGATTGATGTCCCAGATGTGGATGACATCGGGACTACCATGGAGTATGATCAGTGGTGGACTCTACGGTGATGGCGGGGAGAGGGACCATTGGGAGGCGCAGAGGCAGCAACAGTAGGTGATGAGGGTGCAGAGGCACCAGGTGAGGGTTGGGGAGCTCCGCTAGAGGATGTGGACATGGTGGAGGTAGATGATGTGGGTGTGGATTATGGTGTTCCAGATCAGCCGGAGATGCAGGATGCCCCGAAGCAGTGGGAGCCAGAGCAGGCTGTAGTCCTGGATTTGCCTATGCACCAGGCAGTGGTGGAGGACACAGAGGTAAGGGTGTGCATTGAGAATGCATGATTGGTGGGGCTACTACGGAGGTGAGATGAGGAGCTGGGGGAGGCTCTGCAAGAGAGGGATCTCTTGCGGGCTCAGCTAGCGAAGCGGGAGAATGCATGGGCTACGCACCGTCGATAGGAGGGGGATACCGATGCTGCATGGGAGAGGGATCTCCTACGGATGCAGTTGGCACAGCGTGATGATGTAGTAGTGATGTACCATCGGTGGGAGGTGGAGTGGTGTCGACACCGGATGGATTTGGAGGGAGAGATCATCCACCTCGGGGGTGGGTACCTGAGCCCTCTAGAGGTGGCTCTTCGCGTCGGACGAGGGGCAGTGATACTGAGCAGTCAGCATCATCTCATCACAGGTGATTGGATGAGGGAGGGGGTAGTAGGCATGATGCGGGGGCTAGCAGCAGCCACCCTGAGGGGTCCCATAGGACCCACACCATGGGGGGTAGTTCCCGTCGCACCGATCCTGCGTGATCATGGTGGTCGATGCCTTAGGCTTTGGGGATTTTTGAGCTTTTGGATTTTGTTGTGGGGTCATAGGACCGGTTCATTGTAGCCTACGAGCATTTTTGATGATATATATAGATGACTTTCTTTTATTTATGCACATGTCATGATTTGATGTTATGCACAATGATTGATGAATATGGATGTATGCATGTTAATTTATATTGATGGATGCATATGTTTTGATGAAATGCAAATGTTTCTAATTTATATGATATGCAAATGGAATGGATGAATTGAATTTGTGATTTTTGGCGGTCGCACCATAGACTGTTTAGAACTTATGGCTTTTTGTGTTGGGTGATTGCTGTGTGACATGACTTTCTTTATGTATACGGGCTATTTTTTGTATTTTCTGATGGCAATGTGAGGATGAAAGATAGCAAGTTGGTTTAGAATGTAGGTAGGGTTTTTTGAGACTCAGATGTTTTAACTATCTAGCCAAGACTGTACTTTTATCTTACGAGACTTTTTAACAAGGTATGAATCGGACTTGTTTTTGACCAAGTTATTTCACATCCCTGTGTGTGCAATTGAGTTCATTTATGTGGTATTTGTCAGGATACCGCCAGTGCCAGATAGGTTGTCAACCAAACCTGTATCGAGGATCACCTAATTAGCTCCACTAACTCCTTTGTTGTATTTAGTCGGATTAATCTACGGTGCTATCGTAGGATACCATAAGCTAGCTCATCCACATGCAAACATTGATCTGCACACAAGTTAATGTGACAGATATATCATCATGCGGGAGGTTTACCACCGAGTGACCGATAGGCTATCCACCAAACCAATACTGAGGTTTACCTCATGACCTATCTGAATGCTGAGAGTTCCAGGGATTCAAGTTCGACTCCCTTCTTTTCTTCAATTGTATTGGGATACTTGCTCTTTTGTAGTGATAAAAATCACTATTTATTTTTTTTGTTTGTTTCTTTTGAGCAAGGGATTTTGAATAGTGAGTGATGGGAATCACTATTGTATGTGCTTTTTGATGTATGCACTTTGGTTGTGATGTCAAATTTTTTGGAGTTTTGACTTTTGCAAATTTTTTGATGTTTTGCAACTTTTTGAGAACTTGGGATTCTTGGGGAATTGGGTAGGGAAGATGCTTGTCCTTTTGCCAACTCTCAGCATTCTTGGGGTCATTCGCACGGGGGATGAGCAAGATAACCGTTTCGCTTATGGTGACCTGGATTGCTTTGCGGGTTTCATCTTTCGTTCACACAACTTGGGAATTTTTTATGTGTTTTAACTTGTGTTGGGATGCTACGTACCAAGGTGTGATCCAAGTAGAACTCTACCTTTGTAAAATTTTTCTGACTTGGTACAGTACGTGGCTAGAAAGCTAATGATGACTGAATGACGAAAACTCTTGATACATTAGAAGACAACCGACTATGATGTGGGAAAATAACGTGAATGGCGGTTATTTGCGATGAATTATTGATAAAGTGGAAAAATGTGGAAAATGATGGTTTTGCCAAGTAATTACAGTCTATGGTGCCTTGACCTTTATGACCACAAATATGTAATGTATGGATGTGATGCTTAATGCAGCTATATATTTTTGTGTTTTTGATGGATTGATTTTTGTGAATATGAAGATGAGATGCAAAAAGAGCTCTTTATTGTTGTGATGATTTTGAGTATGCATGGAAATGAGATGCAAATTTTTGTTATTTTTGATGATTTTATTGTTTTTGAATTTTCTTATTTTTGACCAAGCGATTGTGGGAACCCTTGGAGCTTTTGGTTTGACCAAAGGGGTAATGGGCACCTTTGGGGAATTTTGGGTTTGACCAAGCGATTATGGGAATCCTTGGAGCTTTTTGGGTTGACCAAGCGATTATGGGAATCCTTGGAGCTTTTTGGGTTGACCAATGTGGGAATCCTTGGAGCTTTTGGTTACCAAGCGATTATGGGAATCCTTGGGCTTTTTGGGTTGACCAAGGGATTATTGGAATCCTTGGGGCATTTTGGGTTGACCAAGCGATTATGGGAATCCTTGGGGCTTTTGGGTTGACCAAGCGATTATGGGAATCCTTGGAGCTTTTTGGGTTGACCAAGCGATTATGGGAATCCTTGGAGCTTTTTGTTTGGGCTATGGCTCTTTTAAATATGGAATGGCCTCAAATGACTGATGTTCAAGGGTTCTAGTTCCTTGATTCCATCAAGAGAGGCTAGCCGGTATGTTCCAGGTCCTATTTTACTATCAATGACATAAGGACCTAACTAGTTTGCCATGAACTTGTCCCTTAGATGGGGCGGCAAGTTAGAGTTATGTTGGTTCTCTTTCAAGACCAAGTCACCAACCTGAAAGTCCCTCAAGTGAACTTTCATGTTGTATGCTTTCTTAAGTCGCTCTTGATAGATACGTAAATGCTCGAGAGCATTAACGCGTCGTTCGTCAAGCAACGTAAGCTGGTCTAACCGGGCCTGTCATGCAGTGTCATCATCGATGAACTCTTGCATTGATATGCGCAGGGAAGGAATTTCCAACTCGAGAGGCATGACTGCCTCGGAGCCATACACCAGCGAAAATGGAGTTGCCCCAGTGGGTGTCCGAATGCTAGTGCGATAAGCCCACAGGGCAAGTGGGATCTGAATGTGCCAATCCTTATGACTATCTGTGACTATCTTTTTGAGGATGGCGACTAGCATTTTGTTTGACGCCTCTGCTTGCCCATTTTCCTACGGATAATAGGGTGTCAAAAAACTGTGCTGAATTTTGTACTTTGTGGTCAAAGCACGCACATCTTTGTTCTTGAATGACGTCCCATTATCCGAGATTATCTTGGATGGAATACCAAAATGACATATGATGTTATGTAAAATGAACTCCACAATGCGGGGTCCTATCGTAGAGGTTAGCAGAACCGCTTCCACCCACTTGGTGAAGTACTCTGTGGCCGTTATGATAAACGTGTGATGGCCTGACGATGTAAGGGAGATCTTTTCGATTAGATCTAAGCCCCACTACGAAAATGGCCAAGCCGATTGGATCGGCTGCAAGGCCTAGGAAGGTACGTGTGTCAAATTGGCATGATGTTGACACTTCACGCACTTCCTCACATATGCGCAACAATCTTGCTCTAAAGATGGCCAATAATAGCCCATGCGAAGAATGCGCTTTGCGATGGCCATACCGCTAAAGTGGCCATCGCATGTACCATCGTGCGCTTGGGTGATTGCCCAAGCGGACTCCTACTGGTCCAAGCAATGGAGGAGAATCCCTTCGTAGCTCCGACGGTACAAAATGTCTCCTAACAAGACATGCTTTGCCGCTTTCTGTTTGAATGATCATTTTGCGGCATGCGTCAATCCAAGTGGGAGGTTACCTAACTTGAGGTAGTCCCTTATGGGTGTATACCAATCCTGTCGATCGAAAACCTCGATAGTTTGAACGGCCAATCCCTCTTGAAGTTTATCCCTAGCAAAAGTTGAGCGGGAAAGAACTTGTAAGAATAGCGTTGTGTTGCTATTAAGGGGAGTAGGGGAGAATAAGGACCCCCAGTTGGCGTGATTCAGACGATCGTGGATTCGAGAGAACTTGTCCATGGATGGTTCAATCTGGATCAAGTGGATTCCTGGCATTAAATCAGAGCTTGCTCGCTCCATCGCTGATTGCGATAGTGTTTTGACTTGAATGGTGGTCATATCACCAGAAATGTCTTGCGGGATTAGTGACCCCAAAGAGGCCATAGTGTCCGCAAAATGATTCGATGACCGAGGGAGTGCCTCGATGTCGTACCATTCAAGCTTTGCCAGGAATTTGTCCACAAGGGCTTTGTAGGCCTGCAGAACTGGGCATTTGCATTGGAATACCCCTTTGACTTGGTTGACAATTAACAGCGAATCACCAAAGATGTTCAATCATTTAATGTTCATGGTGATTGTTGTCCGAAGACCTATGAGCAAGGCTTCATACTCTGCATTGTTGTTGGTGCATGGGAAATTTAATTTAAATGACAGAGGCATTGGAGCACCTTGCGGTGTGAAGAATACTATTCCCGTGCCACCACCTTGCTCACATTTAGAACCATCAAAAAATAGGGTTATGTCGGCCTGTGACTCAGGCTCATCAGAATCTGGCGATTCTGAGACATGGAAGACCCCATCATCGGGTAGTTCTATGGTCAGAGGCTGATCATCTTCGAGAGGAGCCTCTGCTAGTTGATCGGCTATGACCTGACCTTTTATGGATTTTTGTCCAATAAACTCTATGTCAAATTCCGTCAACAACATGATCCATTTCGCCGTGCGACTACTATGATAAGTACGACTCATCATGTACCACAATGGATTCTCCTTAGACACAACATACGTCTTGTTGCTCAGCATGTAATGGCACAGCTTTTTGGTAGCAAACACCACTGCCAAGCAGAGTTTCTCAACGTATGCATAGTTAAGTTCATAGCTGACCAGGGTGCGGCTAAGGTAGTAAGTAGCCTATTCTTTGTGAAGTTCATTCTTCTGGGCTAACATGGCACCCAGTGCCACCTCAATAGCTGAGATGTATAAGTAGAATGACACTCCTGGTGCAGGTGGTGCCAATACGGCGACGAAGCCAAGTATTGTTTAATGTCATCGAAGGCTAATGGCACTCGTCATCCCGGTGAAATGCTACCCCCTTGTGCAATAATTTGTTCATGGGTCGGCACTTGTCAGATAGCTGCGCTATGAAGCGCTTGATCGACGCGACCTTTCCCTGTAGGCTTCTGAGCTGCTTGATGGTAGTTGGGGGAAGCATTTCAAGGATTGCCTTGACTTTGTTTGGGTCCACCTCGATGCCTCGTTTTGAGACTATGAAACCCAAGAGTTTTCCAGATGTGATGCCAAATACGCACTTCTTGGGATTCAGTCAGACTTTATGTTCCATGAGGCGATCGAGGATCTTGCTTAAGTCATCGAGATGATCTCGGTGCAAAAGAGATTTGGCCAACAAATCATCCATGTAATCTTCCAAAGTCTTGTGCATGTAATCGTGGAAGATGTATGTCATGGCACGTTGGTAGGTGGCGCCAATATTTTTAAGGCCAAAGGGCATGACCTTATAACAAAATGTCCCCCAAGGCATTGTGAACGCCATTTTTAGCTGGTCCTCGGGATTGATACAAATCTGATTGTATCCCGAGAAACCATCCATGAGGGAAAGCATTTCGTGGCCCGTTGTAGCATCTACCAATGCGTCGATGCTCGACAAGGGGAAATCATCCTTAGGACTCACTTTGTTTAGATCTCGAAAATCGGTGCATATGCGAATCCTCCCGTCGGGCTTCTTGACGGGCACCATGTTGGACAACCATGGTGGGTAATCCATGCAGATGACAAACTGTGCATCCAACAACTTTTGCAATTCATCTTTGACCATTAAGGCCACTGTTGGGTGCATCTTACGTAGTTTTTGCTTAACTGGCTTGACTATCGGATCAAGCGTTAGATTATGCGTGACTAGCTACGGATCTAGTCCCGGCATGTCTTTGTATGACCATGCAAAAACCTCCTTCTTCTCTTTGAGAAGGGCAATGTAGTCGGCTTGCTCTTCGGGGGATAGACTTACCCCGACTTGATGATCTATGGATTCATTGGGTCCGAGCCGATGTCTACGTCAGTCGTCTCCTCGACTGACATGTGGGATCCATCCTCCAACTGGTGTGGAGTTGGGATCAAGTGGATATCATTTGCTGAGTTTAAATCATCGTTAGGAACCTCGGGTCCCTCTTGAGCATGGAAGATATCCTGAGTTGGCCCGGGGGTAAAATGAAGCATTTCACCAAAAGGCCAGTACTCGGATGGGGATGGTGGTGAATTGACGCGATCCTAGTCTATGGCATCTATGTCTAGATACAATGACTATGTTGGACCGGTCAGATTGTGGATGGGGGCGGTTAAGTCAATGGAGATCATGTTGATGAAATGATTTTGGTCTCCATTACCATGGGTGTGATGACTCGGACATTCTGGATGTTCTCTGTGCTCCGGATCTGGCTCTAGAGGTATTGGCACGAATGGATCGGCCCTATGTGCGGATAGGAGGACAGGGTCTGCCCTCGGCACTGATATCACTCTAGGGTCTCTGGGTGGAAGGTACTCTCCGTATATCTGAAGTGGCGGATTCAACACTTGGTCCCATTGCGTTGGGTTTACGTGCCACTCATGCCCTGGCCTTATGTTTAGCTGTTCACGCACATCGTCAATATCCAAGGGGTATTGTTGCTGCATCTACCGCATGTGATTGAGATATGCCATCTCAGTCTCATCTTCATAATCACTATCAGAGATCCAAAGGCCTTCGTTGGCTTCGACAACTGCTTGCGGCATTAAAGGCTCGTCTTGCTCGAGCAAATTGATGTGGCCCCATCGGGGTTGTTCCGCTCTCTACGGGGGGACTTGATTTCCTTGGAGTGGCACTTGCTCGATTGGAGCATCCAAAGGGAACATTGTCAAGAGGTTTTCTTGATAATCATCCATGGGGATCACCTGTGAGTGATCGCTATTTGATTCGAAGGGGTCATACTCTGACTCGTCCTCTGAGGACCCTTCTTGACATTGTCTAGACCCTCCTTGAAAATGAGCTCTCGAGCTTTCTCCTCTCTCGAGCGAAGGGAAGGGATTGCGAGGGTCAACAAGGTTGATTGCCGTTAATGGGAGATAATCCCTCAATGTATATGTCATGTTAGGGTTGGCATATGGATCCGATGCCAATCCCCCCTTGTTGCCTATCCCTAGGCCTTGCATGTTCTCCACCAAGATGTCCAAGGGTAGGGGGTGGTTGAACCCTACTCCTGACTTGTCATATGGCATTTGGTATCTTGGTTGGCAAAGAACACGTACCCCTTGCTCATATCTCGCCTAACCCATATCCATGCCAATTGCATTGGCCAAGGTATCTCAAAGCAAAGTCTGGGTTAGACAAATAGTTGACATTTTCAGCAAAAGGCTCTTCATCTTCATCCTCTTGCATGCATGGTGCAACGCCATGATCAAGGCCCCCATACACAAAGTTTGTTTGGTTCGGCGGGTAGCCTAGGGGAACAATAGTGCCGATGGGGAGGCGAGGTCTCCCCATGTCCTGCATGGACTCCAGTGCGGGTGTTGCTACAATATTCCACACCAGATACTCCCCCAAGCCCGTATTGGCCATTTCAATGATGATTGTTGGTGGTTGAGGGGGAGGGAATGGAAGTTCTCCCTGAGTCCACTCCATGTCGGGTGAACTAGGAGTCTCAACTTCCATTCGGCTAGGCATCTCCTCAGTAGAGATAGTTGATACTGATGGTGGTGTCTCTTCCAGAGGTTGCGCCTCTTCCAGAGGTTTCTTCCCTTTGTCCTTCTGTTTGGCCCCCATAGGTGGCATCGTTGGTGGAGGACCAGACGATGAAGATGGACCCGATTGGGGTTTTGAAGAACTTGCTAACGGGGATGCCTACGGAATCGGACCCTGTTTAGATGGATTCAATTGGAAATCCAAATGCGTTGATGGAAGGGTCGATTGCGGCATCAGCTGCACCGCATTGCAATACTTGAAGGGTTCTAAGTCCACCGGGACTACATGCACCTCCCCTTCAAATGTATACTTTAAGCACTGGTGAGCTATCGAAGGGACACACTTCATGTCCCTGATCCATGGCCGACCTAGCAAGATGTTGTAGGCCATCTCACCTTCCAAGATGTGGCACAATGTAGGTATAGTCTTTTGTCCCACTTGGATGGGTAGGACTATTGTGCCAACTGTCGAGCATATTGCATCATTGAATGCTCGCAGAGTGTAGGTGGAAGCTGTGATGTGAGATGCGGGCAACTTCAGATGTTTTAGGGCCATGGTTGTGATGATATTATTGGATGAGCCAGTGTCTATCAACACCCTCTTATATGGGATCCCGTTGACCCACGTGATAACGTGCAGGGGTGGATCCGCCATGTCATCGAGCACTGATCTCAATTCGTCTTCCCGAAATGTGATGACTGGCTTAGTGCATCGTTTGACATGTCCCACGAAGTTGTTGAAAGAATTTGTTTCGTGGGGCTGCAACTCGATGGCTTTCAATATCTCCATTAGAGCCTCTCGATGGGGCATTGATTGTTGTATGAGCTCGTATATGGAGAGCCTAGCCGAGGTGGTCCTCAAACTCTGAGTGAGTTTGGTCCGAAGTGTGGCCACTGGTCTAGGTGGAGGAGGTTGTGCAAGGTGTTGTTGCGGTTGTGACGTTGTTGGCACCTCTCCTGTAGCTATCGTAGGAGCATTTGTGCTCGGGTACCTCCTGTTCCGAGTCACTATACTGATCATCCCTACATACCCCTACATGGGGCAGTTCTATGTGACCTCATTGACTTGTAGGGTCTTTGCCTATGGAGCATGAAAGGGGTCTTTGAAGACCTCCATTTGTTGATTGCTTGGTGCCACGGGATTATCCACCGCTAGTGTCTTGTTATCAATTAGGTCTTGCACCAAGCCCTTAAACTTCCAGCAGGCATTTAGGTCATGTCCCTTCCATCTGTGGAACCTACAGTACAAGTCCTCCCTATACCCCTTAGGCTTGGGAGCATTGGGGTCTATGGTTTGAATCTCCGGCAGGTTGATCAAATTTGCCGCTGACAAGCGGTCAAACAGGGAGTCCCTGGACTCTGTGTAAGGTGTGTATTGTCGCCTAGGGCGATGTTGCTGACTCTGTTCTTGCCTCTGATTTTCTCTGTCATAGTTGTTAGGAGGCACCGCCTGATAGTTAGCCTTTTGGGGCTGTGTTGCTTGTGCAGGCTTAGGGACATTGATAGCAACTTGATTGACCGCAACGGGTTTCTGTTGCGTGGTCCCTATTTTAGTGTTCTTAGTCCACTCTTTTTTCTTAGGTTTGGCTATCTCGCCATCCTGTATCTTGATCTCTTCAATGATCCTGGCTTGCGCAGAGCTTCTTCTAAGGTGGCATATTGCTGCAGCTGCAATAGCATAGAGATCGATCTCAAATAGCTCTTTGAGAACATTTGAGTGAGGTCGGACATAGGAGGGAGGTAGGGCAGCTTTGAAAGCAAAGTCCTCCATCGATTCCCATAGGCCGCCATGGTTTCTTCCTCATACTGCCTGAGGCTGGCTAAGTCACTTAGTGATGCCTTCTTCTTGGTGTTGAAGGTGAAGCATTCGAGGAACGCATCCACTAACTGATCTAAGTTGTTAATGTTGTGCTTTGGTAATTGAGTAAACCAATCCGAGGCAGGGCCTACGAATGTGGTTATAAATGTTCTTAATAACAAAGCATCATTGTCCTGAATGCCGAAGCATTGGCTCGGGAATCTCGTCACATGCTCCTGAGCATCTTCCTCACCTCTAAAGGTTGCCAACTGAGGCAGCTTAAAGTGTTCAGGGTAAGGGGGTGTTGGCACTGATGGATGCACAGGATGACTATGGAGTTGGCGTAAAGTGGGCTTTTGGGGCCCAAAAGTTTTGGTCTCCATAGACTCCAGATGCTCTAGCAGTGCTTTATATGCATCTGAAGATTTAATCTCTTCCTCTTTAGTTTGCTCCCGTTGTGGGTTGTGGGAGACTTGAGGCCTATAGAGGGGTGGCCGGATAGCAACCCCTCCACCTTGGTAGGGCATTTTGGCCCGCTCTTCTTCTTGCTCATACTCCTCGTAAGCTTCTTGAGGAGTCTCTGGATGAGACCTATGACCCTGGGTGGGTCCCCGTGGAGGGTGCCCATCGTTGTTCCGGGGAGTGGCCTCCCGCTCAGGTCTAGGAGGTCTCGGAGGCAGCACTTGGTAAGGTCGCGGAGACCTATCTCGCACCAAGGGGTTGCGCCTCTCATACGGTTCTGCTCTTTGGGTGCGAGGGGTTGGAACCCTCTCAAGCACCGGGTTATGGAGCAGCTCATCTATTTGGCGCCGAATGCGCTCTTTGCTAAGGCGATATAGATGCTCTAGCTATTGTTGGTCTTGCTCAAGCCGCGTGATCTACGCTTGGTGGGCGGCATGTCTGGTGACTGCCAGGTCGATTTGTTCTGCCATCTTGAGCCTAGGAGGCCTAGATGCCTCTCCTATGCACTTACCTCGGTCGCGATGATCCGAGATCTCAATAGGTCGCTTCCCTCTATCGAGGTTGGCGGCATTTACCCGAGGCTCTGGCCTCAGTAGGTGATCATGGTATATAGCGGGTGCGGAAGCGCATGGCTCCCATGCTGTATATTGCTCTTGAGGAATGTAATGGTCTTCCTCGTGCTCCCTTTCGTATGTGTGAAAGGGGTGGGCAGAGTTGGCTCACCCTGCTTGAAGAGCCTTGTGCTCTGGATTTGGCCTTTTGTTCCTAACAGTGATGGGGGGTAAAGGAGGGATGCCATAATCATGTGGCCCCTCCTCATGGACCCTATGCTGCTCTAGCACTTCATCGCATGGTGGCCACTCATATCGAGCTTCTAAGGGAGCCCTTCTTGCCTAGGTTGAATGGTACGTGTAAGGACTCCTCCTGAAAGGGTCTATGTTGAATGGGTGTGCCCCTCAAAGGGGTGCCTCTATAGTCCCGTTCTGAAATGTCCCTATGTGGACTATCTCGTGGGTCAGGCCGCCAAGGTGGAATGACCAAGTCCTTGGGGCTATAGCGGAGGCGACTTGTGCCTCCTTGTACACTCTTCGCAGCTTTCGCCCTTGATTGGGCTTGGCTACGGGTGTACACCATGGTGGTGTCTCTCTACAAGCTATGTAGGTTTTTATCTCTTTTTATGATTTTTTTTTTGCTACACTAAACAGAAAATATCACACACACACAAAGCAATGATTATCTCGTTTAAAGATTAAAAGTGTGTCCTAGACCTGGTTTAGTGTGTTTTGGTTTTTGTTTTTTTTTTTTTTTGAAGGTTTTTGTAAAGAACGTTTAAATGCAATATGATGGCTCTTATGACTCCCAAAAATGGTCGCCCCTTCGATATACCATTGCCAGGCCGATATACCAACCTCTCTATATACCCGCCCTTACGTGAGGGAAACTATAGGTACGTGAGAGCAGATGGTACGTGGAACGTAGGCGGTATGGAAGGGGAATCACCCTATTTATGACACCTACCATAGAAGACTTATCCTCATGTGCTGGGAATCACCCCAACTACACTCGGTCAACTTTCATCAGGATTTACGTCTAGCAACAGTAGCGATCGGGGTAATGGATGCAAAAATTCAAGCCAAGGTGGTGATGAAATCCACCGTTGGTCTTGATCAAGGGCTGGGGTTTTACGACCAGCTCCTTGGTGTTTAATTTGCCACGTGATGTGTGGGGTTCTTTTTATTTTGCAAAAAGGAAACAAGCAAAGCGGTAAAAAAAAACCCCTAAGCAAACAAAAAAAACTGAAAACAAAAAATGACAAGAAAAGTTTAGAATCCCTACCTCTTCTCTGCCCAAATCTGTTGGCTCTGAGTTTCTGCCCTAAAACTGCGTAGAGAGCTATTCGTCCCTGGATGGGATGAATAACAGAACTGAATTCATCATAGGGTGGGGTGCATTCCCATTCGTCCCTGGATAAGATGAATTCTAGCTCTGTATTCGCCATAGACTGGAACGAACAACAGTCCCACGTTCAAAAAAAAATGATACCTACAAGCAAAAAGCAAGTTTTGATCAGATTTCTGATCTAAAAAAAAATAGAGGACAGAGTCCCACCGTGATCGCCACTGAAAGCACGAGGATACGAAAAAAAAAAGGAAAAGCTCCAAGTACGATGCAAAACGGAACTAAACTTAACGCTAAGTCCTACGAATTGAAAATGCATGAAATAGGAAAAGCATAAACGAATTGAAACCCAAATGAAAAGCCAATGCGGAAAACAACCCTTTCTTTTATTGATATGTTTCAGAATTCGGTTACAATTCGCCTCCTCCCTTTTTAGGGGCGAGGAGCGTTAAATTTGTTTCTTTGTTACATCCATGGATAGCCATCCTTCTTCCGCGTGCCCACATGTAATATGGGTGGACCAAAACGTCGCCGCCACTTGTATATACGAATGTTGACTCCCTGCTGCTCCTCCAATGTCTAGGTCCTGCGTTCAAGGAAACAGAAAGACAATTAATAGCACCTGTAGAGGAGACGAAACATGCAATCCTAAAACTCAAAGCTAATGCATGCAAAGAATAAGTAAAACGATAGTTAAAATAGATCCAAATCAGCTAAAAACTTCACAGAGGCATGGGAACATCACCGGGAAGGCATTGCAAAAAGAACAGTCTACAAACTCGCCATGGATTCGTATTCATTCCGGGGCGGGACGAATATACCTACAACAAAAATGCCAGATAGCACCGCTCAAAATGTCACATCTGGACAGCTCCAGATCTCCTGCAAAAGTGGGGGTTAGCTAATTGGGGGTATTTTGGGATGACCCAGATGGTCATATTTCCCCAATTTGGCCTCTAACGCCCAGATTTTGATGATGCCCTCTGCAAGTTAGTAAAGACGGAAAAATGATGAAACATGATAAGATTTGCTCAAAACGTTATGAAATTGAAATTGCAAACTATCTAAGCAGCATAAGATGAAATGCAAAATAAAATGATAGAAGGAAAATCTACCATAGATTCCTAATCGTTCCTAAAGGGGACGATTAGATCTGCAGCAGTGCGGGGGCGCCCGGGGCAGGCCGCCCATCGTTTGGGGCCTGATTTCGGCACCAATCCACTTGGGATGGGTCCAAAATATCTTGTAAAGTGTTGTCAGAAAATTGGGTGGTATGCTGTGGCAAAATGTCGGGTTTTGGGCTCAATATTTGACCTTCCAATGGTCACCCAATGACCTCCTCTCTAAAAGAGATCACGGATGTGAAAGGCACAAATCAAACAAGGGCGTATGGGGAAGTAAAACGGCAGCACTTCGTTGCTCAAAAATGCTCCTTCTCTATATATTTTGGGGTGAGAAAACTCACCAATTTATAGACCTGGAGGTCTCTTTGAATGAGCATGCAGGGGCGCCACTTGGCAGCCATGCCCTTCCAGGGGAGGGAAGATTCCTCCTTGATTAGGGGCTTCATGACTGCCCCTGTAACTGCCTCTAACGCTCGAAAATGCTCACCCACACTCCCATGAAATGAAGGAAGCGTTAAGTGGTGAATCTGAGCTGCCATTTGTCGAGGTTTGACTTTTTGCCCGTCAAACCCGCTATTCGCCCCACCCTGGAGTGAATACTGCTATTCGTCCCTAGGTGGGGCGAATACCATACAGTAATCGTTCCTGGGTGAAACGAGTATGGAGCAGAGTACCTGAGGGTGCCAAATTGGCCTCTGACCTCCAAAAACTGTTGTGAGAGTGGTTAGGACCACTGTTTAACCTCTGGGGGCTGCCCTGGGGGCTGTGTGTGTCAATGCGATCAGTGTTTGCAGTCACATAATCGGATTGGTGCTATTTTGGTGTCTACATAGAGATAATAAGTGCATATTCATAGGGTACAGTGAGTAGGCAAAGGCATACAACTTGTATAATCCTATGAAAAAAAATCTCATCATCAAATGTGATGTTAAGTTCCTAGAAGATGAAGCCTAGAGCTGGAAATCGAAGACTGGCCAACCTGAGCCAACAGTAGTGGAGTTTGTTGACTTGGATGAGGGCAGCGTGCAGCCACTTGTGGCCTCCAGTAGTAGTAGCAGTGTCAGTAGTAGCATAGCCTCGTTGTCTCGGTCGCCTCCACTTGCAAGTAGAATCCAAAACCTGGTGATGCCAGCGAAGACAACGAGCTTGCAAGAAATTTACAAGGTAACCCAAATCCATGAATATGAAGAGTACTTTGACTTTGCATTCTTTAATGAAGTTGATCCAATAGAGTTCGAAGACGTAAGTCAAAATTAGAAGTGGGTGCAGGCGATGGACGAGGATATTGAAGCCATTAAAAGGAATGATACATGGCAACTAGCAGATATTCCAACAGGAAATAAGACCATTGGGTTCAAGTGGGTGTATAAGGCAAAGTTTAACACCCAAGGAGAATTTGATAGGCATAAGGCCATAATGGTGGCAAAGGGCTACAAGAAGAAGTTAGGCATTGATTACCATGAGGTATATGCACCTGTAGCCCGACTTGACACAGTTAGGATGATCTTGGCATTGGCAGCCTAGCAGGGTTGGAAGGTGTACCAGATGGATGTCAAGTCAGCCTTCCTTAATAAAATTTTGGAGGAGGTCTACATATATTAGCCACCCTATTACGAGATTGAAGGCTAGGAGGGCAAATTCCTAAAGCTGAAGAATGCCATGTACGGTTTGAAGCAGATGCCCTAGGATTGGTACAACCGGATTGACAGTTATTTTCAAGACAATGGGTTTGTAAAATGCCCATATGAGCACACCCTATAGATGAAGACAAATGATGCAGGTGAGTTCATAATCGCCTGTCTATATGAGGATGATTTGATTTACACTTGCAACAACACAACATTGTTTAACCAGTTCAGAACAACCATGAAAAAGGAGTTTGAGATGATGGACTTAGGGTTGATGAAGTATTTTCTTTGCATTGAAGTTGACCAATTGGCATATGGCATCTTCATTTCTCAGCGTAAGTATGCGAAAGATGTCCTAAAGTGGTTCAATATAGAGGACATCAAACCTACCATCACACCTGTTGCAATAGGTTTGAAGCTGAGAAAACTAGATTCAGGGAGGAATATGGATCCAACTCTGTTCAAGAGGCTAGTTGACTGTCTGATGTATATGACTGCAACTCGGCCAGATATGATGTTCAGAGTTAGTCTTATCAGCCATTTTATGGAGACTTCGAAGGACATGCACTGGAAAGTAGGAAAGATGATCCTACGCTATATCAATGGTGTAGAACTAATGAACCACATTGTATTGATAGCTAGTTGATTAAATAATACATTGACACCCTAGAATAGTCTGGTGAAGACGGAACTAACTTGACAAGAATAGAAATTTTTACAACAATATAACAATAGCCTAAATAATGAAATAACCAATATAGTGACACTAACATCCCCCCTTATTACATTATTTGGGTAATAATATAACTACTAGCTATGCTAACATCCCCCCATACAACAATATTTGGGTAAAGTATATAACTGCCCCAATACAGTGAAAAATAATAAGAGAAATGAAAGAATGGTGGCTCGTGCTTTGTCTTCGGCTCTGGCTCTGGCTCATGGCTCTAGCTCTGGCTCTAAGCATACCTCTGGATCTATACCACTGGGTCTATCTTGGGATCTGCCTGTGAAACTACTTCTGGATCTACCTGTAGATCTGCCTCTGGAACTTTGTCACTGGGTCTATCTTTAGGTCTGTCTCTGGGTCATTATCTCTGGAACTGCCACTAGGTCTGTCACTGGATTTGCCTCGGGGTCTACCATAGGTTTTACCTTTTCGGTAGAAGCCATACAACATTTTTTTCATCATGGTCCATTGTGTGAAATCTGTCCATCCACAATCTATATGAACCTTGTTGGCCGTTTTCAGTTTGTACCAAAAACTGGAAGAAGAGTGATTCGTACATACACATGAATCACAAGGATGTAATCTCCAACACTTAGCTGCAACATGTCCTGCCTTTCCACAGTGACTGCAACAATGCTTTTTAGGAGATGTAGGAGATTTAGGATTTACAAACACGGTATTACTGGTACTTGCTTGTCCAGTATAGCCAAGGCCTTCATTCTTTGCCCTGACATCTGGCATTATTGGAGTTTTAATGCCTTGCTCATGTTTACCTAATCTCTCACCATTGAATCCCATTTTCTTCATCATTTTGGAACCAAATCCTTTGGTGTGTTTTTCAAAACACCCAATTTCATCATCTTCATCAATGCTTTTAACAACATTGCATTTGTCGCTATTGATGAGATTATGGAGTTCATTTTTAGGAGGTTCAATTTTTAAGTCACTAGTGTCACAAGCAAAATCTGCTACTGTGATGAGATCACCTGTGCTACAACTGATATCTGCCACCATAGGCATGAGGTCGCTTGTATCACAACAAGCATTGGCCATCATGGGCTGAAGGTCACTTGTGTCACTACAAGCATCGACCATTAGGGGTTTGACCTCTGATTCCTCACTAATGTCCCTTTTCTGTTGTGCTTTGTCAAGAGCATAAAATGACATGAATATGCCCATTATAGCACCAATAGGGATTAGAACACCATTTTTCTGCATGTCTCCACAAGACGCAGAATCATTGATTATGGCATTTACACCACTCCTTAGTGTACAAAATGTGCCATCTTCATAATAATCTATCCCTTCCAAGTGTGGGGAAAAATATGGGCCTTTAACTGATTTAACATCATCAGTTGGTTTTGGGATAGTTTTCTTCTTTGATCTACCCATCTTTTAAGGTGTCGGTCACAGCCGAAAATGCACCTTTTACAATGAATTTTGCAAAAGTAAATTTGACTAAGGTGTCGGTCACTGCCGAAAATGCACCCTTATAAGTCTTCCCCCCTTAGTTTTGCAAAATTATATCTCCCCTGTACGGGGTCCAAAATTTTTGGAAGCGCAAAATGGGCGCTCTAGAAGGCTTTTTTTTTACTGGTTTGTAAAAACAATTACAATATTTGCCTCTTAGGTAGATTAGCACAAAAATGTCATCAAAAAAATCCCCCCTATGTGAAGTACTTCAAACAAACAAGTTGCTATTTATGAAGCCTAAAAAAACAGGATTTGAAGTTTGATGATTTTATGCCTCTGGTTGTTTGCCTTTATAAGGTGTGAGGCAAAAATAATAATTCCTCCTCTTGGATTTTTTTTTTTTTGATTTTGTGCCCTTTGCAAAATTAAAGTGTAATTAAAATATTTTAATTAATAATAAAAACTTAAATAAATGTTTTAAAAAAATAAAACATTATTTAAAATTTAAATTATTAAAAAAAAAAACTTTAATTAAAAAAGCAAAATATTACCTTTGTGGCAGCCTGTGTAAAAAAAATGGCGCTTGGCCCCGACGGGAGTCGAACTCCCAACCTCCCGTCAGTAGTGCCTTGCCATTGGCCAACTCGTCGATCGGCCCGACGTGAAGGGAAGGGAAGAAATTTCCTTTCCCTCCGTTCCTCGTGCGAGCGTGAAAAAAAATGTGGGATTTATCCCACATTGCCCGCGTGGGAGGAGAATTTGGGCCTTAAAAGGGCTTTCAGGCCCTTTCACCATTGACTGCCCTACGGGCAGTTAGTCCCCCGCAATTGTTTTGCTCTGCAAGGTGGCGCGTGGCTTGTCCGCCACGCGTCGCGTCCGGGTTCGGTCCAGGAGGCACGTGGCCAGTCTGCCACGTGTCACTGCATCATCGGTCTAGGTGGCGCGTGGCCAGTCCGCCACGTGTCACCATGTTGTCGGCCTCGGGTTATGTGCTCGGGGTCCAGTCAGGTCCAGTTTAGTTAGCCTCGGGTTTCGTGCTAGGTCCAATTCAGGTCTAGTCGGTCGTGTCAGTCTGCCTCGGGATCTGTGCCTGAGGTTCAGTCCGATCCAGTTAGCCGTGTCTCAGGATTCGTGCCCGGTCCGTTCCGGTCTAGTCACCCGCATCTCGAGATCCATGTCCACCTCGGTTGGAGTGATGGAGTCTCACCTTGTCCAGCAACTCAAGGTAACCAGGTATGTTCTGAGTATTTCGCCAGCATGGGTTTTCATGCTCGGCTAGTTGTCACGTCAGTCAACTCCTACGGGCCTCCTCGATAATTGTGCTCGAGTCAAGCTGTGTCCAGATTCCATGTAACCTTGGGAAATGTGCCGAGGTTCTCATCGCGTCGTCTCCAACCTGCTTTGATACCATGTAGAGCGAATGAACCACATTGTATTGATAGCTAGTTGATTAAATAATACATTGACGCCCTAGAATAGTCCGGTGAAGATGGAACTAACTCGGCAAGAATATACATTGTTACAACAATATAACAATAGCCTAAATAATGAAATAACCAATATAGTGACGCGAAACCATGGACTATTTTACACCAGACATGACCAGTTGGAATTAGTTGGCTATACAGATAATGACTGGGCTAGCAGCATCGACGATTGAAATAGTACCTCTGGGTATGCTTTACATCTCGAATCAGGGGCAGTCTCATGGGAGTCCAAGAAGCAACCCATAATTACATCATACATAGCCGAGGCAGAATATATCACCACCACGTCAGCCGCATGCCAGGCAATTTGGCTGCAAAGAGTTCTGAGTGAACAGAACTATCCCCTGGAAGGTGCGACAATAGTATTTTGTGACAACAATTCTACCATTGCATTTTCAAAGGATCCCATGTTCATTGGCCAGACAAAGCACATTGATATTCGTTATCACTTCATTAGAGAGCTGGTGAAGTTTGATGAAATTCAGCTATAGTTTTGCAGATCCAAGAAGTAGTTGGTAGATATTTTCATGAAGCCTTTGAAGGAGGAGGACTTCAACAGATTGCGATACCAACTTGGAGTCAAAGCCCTTGTGAAATTAGGCTTAAAGGAGGCTGTTAGAAATATTAATCCTAATTTCACTTCGTCCGCCCAACTGCGTTGCAAACTTGGGCGACGTCGGACTACGCTCGTGAAGTTGGGCATCTTGGCAAACATTTCGACATAATGTCGCACATGTCTCCTGATAGATGTGATTCCTGACAGATCTGATCACCATAATTATGATTGTTGTACTTTTCCAAGCATGCTGAGTTAATTCCAGTTTGACGATTGGTCAGAAACCCTAGTTCAAAGTCTGTCAAAACCTGTTAGAAGATAAGGCCTATCTTCCCCTTCTCGTGCCTATATAAGGCAATTCAGATCTTCTAGAAATGTGAGAGAGGGGGATTCTAGAGGAAAAGTATTTTTGTAGAGCATTTTAATGAGGATATAGGCTCATCTATTTAAACTCTGGGTAGCAGTCTCGCGAGTTCAGTATTTCTAGTTTATCCTGCAGTTTCGTCTGTAGAAGTCTGTATATCCTTGCTTGGGGATATTTTTTAACCTAGTTTTTGTATTAAATAAACTTTGTCATTTTTTGGCATTTCATAGGGTTTCAAATTATTTTTTCTATGCTTCATTATTACTTGCTCCTCTGCATCTTAGCTTAAACTTGATACTGTTTTAACACAGCCATAGTTAAAAACTTGTTGGCTGCTAATCCTCATTGACAGCTCTCAAGAAAATTCATCATTCGTCTTCTAAAGAGAGTGATTTTGTAAAGTTTCCCAAGTCCTTGACATCACAAGGAATTCCACTAGCGTTTTTGGATTATGCAGATTTGGAGCACTTAGAGAAATTTCTCTAAGTGATGAAGACCTCACGCCGCCCGACTTTGAGAAATTTTTCCTCCTTCGCCCGACTTCGGGAAATATCTCTCGCGCAGCCTGACTTTGAAACCTCTTCTCTGCGCTCCCGGTGGGCCTCCCTTTTGCATTATTTTTTCTAAGTGTTTTCTTGTCACCCGACTGCGTAGTGTAGTCCGACGACGCAGGCTAAAAGCTGCACAGTCCAACGGGGCAAAAATTTGTTAACCAAAAAGTTGGCTAAGTCTTTCCGCTCATTTGCACAAATTTTGAAGTGCGTAGCCCGAATGCACACTATTTTCATGTGCACTCGAGCATTGACTGCGCACTCGGGCATTGACCCAACCCAATCTGCCCGAAGTCACGGATATCATTCTCTACAACCCGACATCACGGGCATTTCATGCGTATTTGGATGGGCGTTTAAAATTAAATTCAGTTTTCATTATTAACATTATTATTTATTTTACAGTATTATTTATTTTATTTTATTTTTATTTTTAAAAATTTAATTAGTGTAAATTTTTTTTTATGATTGTATGGTTGAGATTTTTTTTGGTATTAATATTAAAGAGGGATTTTAAATGAGCCCCACAACCTTATATATCAAGTAAGTGTGGATGCCAATTAAAGCACAAGATGACCTCCATAAGGGAAGCCCACCTAAAAGGACAACAAGGTATTACAAACCGAGGCAAGCACTCCTCGTGGAAGGAGAACCAAGGGAGTTCACACCATCCCCATGAAGGTAATCTAGTGAGCAAAATACAAACAACTCGGACCTAAAGAATAGCAGGACAATGCGGGGGGTTAGAAACTACCAACCCGAATAAATGCATCATTTGAAATTTGAAAGACACAACAAGCTGCACCATTCGACAAGCTTGGGCATAAGAAGGGGTGACATCACTAGGAGGCCAGAAGGGACAATCAGTGAAGGCAAGAACGTAATGAGAGGATAGCATATAAATGCCAATACACACCATAAATTGCTTAAACCTACGGGTACCAACCAGATCACCCAGATCTTCGAAAGGAACCAAAATCTAACTAGAGTTAAGGATGTTCCTCCCTGACGTGAAGTACAATATCATTGGGAAAAACCCACTACAATATAGATAAGTCTTGAGAGCGAACTCCCAAGTTTGCTAAGAGATCAACCATTGAATTGCCTTCTCTAAAAACATGGGAGAACTCCACGCTAGAAAAGGAATGAGCAAGCCAAGTTGCTTCATCAATTAAATTAGCTATTTTTCATCCGGGTGGGAAACTCCATGAAGAATGTTGATGATGGTTAGGGAATCCCCTTCAATAATTGTATTTCTTATGCCATGGTTCTTAAGCTTCTCCAAGCCAATGATGATCGCTCTAGCATCAGCCATTGTGGAAGATTTAACTCCAAGAAATTCTGTGTAAACCAGAATAAGATCAACATTGTTGTCCCTTATTGCACCACCCATACCAACTAAGATAGGGTTGCCTTTAGAGGCACCATAAAAGTTAAATTTGAACCACCCAACGGGTGGCAGAGACCAATAAACCTCCCTCCTCAGGTTAGGAGAAGGAGGGGGGCAGGCTAACGACACAAAACCAAGTTGTTCTTCCAAAAACCGCTTGCTTGGGGAGAGTGTCGAAATTAAATTTGAAGGATTCAAATTGTTGAGAGTGAAGACACATTTTCTGATACCTTCCACAGAATCTTGAGGCTGATTTGGGTGATATTGTTTTCCACTTCTTTGAATGCCCTTGAGTTCCTTTCCTTCCACACTCCCCAGAAGGAGTGTGGGAGGAGAAATTTCCAAAAATATTTAAACCAGGAAGAAAGAAAGGGTGACTTCCATTGGATGACAGTGTCCATTATGAAATTAGGAAACACCCATGCAACGTCCAACCAAGAGAGAATGGAAGCCAAAATATTCTGCATACTATGACAACTGAGCAAAATATAAGTCATTTATTCTCAATAATTCTTGTATAAATAGAACCTGTTGACCAGGCACATCTCCCTCTTGAGAAGATTCACGGTCGAGAGGATTTTGTTTTGTACAACCAACCAATAGAAAATATTAATCTTCGGCGTTAGAATTTTTAACCAAATTTGATTTACAGGAAAAAAAGTCTTCCTCCATTGAGCTAAGAACAGTGTAGGCAGATTTAACCAAATAGGACCCATTCAGATCCCCCGTCCACACCAATCTATCATCTATTAAAATATTATGTACCACAATAAGCCTCAGCTCCACCAATAAAGCGTACCACAATCTTACATCTGCATCGACGACTAGCTTTGGAAGGGAGGGAGACCAAAATCTACATCCATATTGGACAGTAATAAATTCTACCACCTTTTCAAGCCCATGGGTTCTAGAATGAGAAACAAGGGAGGCGTATTGTGGATCATCCCCTAAGGGAATTTCCCTAGGGAGGCGTATTTGTCAATATATCCATTTCTTCTATTTTTTTTAAGAGTTGTATTACCCAGCCTTCATGTATTAGGGGTAGTACTACGACGATTACAAAACAGAAAAGCACCCATCTTCAGATACGTTGACATGCTATTACCTCTTTAAGGAAGTCGCTTATTATTAATATTATTATATTAGTTTATAGTATTACTTATTTTATTTTATAATTTTTATTTATTTATTAAATTTAATTAGTGTGAAAATATTTTATGATTGATGGTTATAGTTGAATATCTTCTTCTCATCATAACTCGGATTTAACATATAACCACACTCCACCATTACAACTTTAAAATGAAAGTCTAAAATTTGTATGGAATAAAAGATAATATTATGCTTTTCACAATAAACAATATTCTCCGATTACATTCATATGACCTCTTAACCTTAAACTTTAAACACTGATTACATTTGAGCATGTCTTTCATTGTTTTTGTGTGTTTTCAAATTAATTTTAGCTTGTTAGCGTTAGAACTTAGACATTCACATTCAACGAATAGAGAAGCCAAGGGACTGCGATTCCTGATAATGTTAATGTTTGATGGTAATGTACACAATAGGGCTTATAATATCAACTTAATTTTTTTTTACTTCAAGATACAAAATGATAGCAAATATGGACTTGCAATTCTGACCGAGACGCGTATGCATGACTTGTCTTGTTATAAATGAATTTTGTAAATGGTGTCTGAATTAATACAAAAGTAATTTTTTTTGGTGGCTAGAAACCAAAAATAAAATATATAGAGATGCATGACTTATCCTTGCTATAAATAAATTTTGTAAATGGTGTCTGAATTAATACGAAAACTACCTTATGTTAAAGTTAAATCTTTGGTATTTTACAGATGTCTTTTCTATGAATTGCAGAATTAACAATAGATTTTTCTAGTGAAGTTATAGGGAGTGCTTATATTAGTTTGTTGTTTTTTATGGAGGTGTGTGCAATTGCTTAAAGAAATAAAACTTGGTATTCATATTTTTTTGCTTAATATTTTGTTTTGTATTTTTGTATTTTTTTTACAATCTAACAATTGGTATTAAAGCAAAGGTTTGTATAAAGAGAAGGTAGAGAGGAGAAGACAGAGAAGGCTGCATTTGAGAGAGTAAAGGTAGAGAAGGCTGCATTTTAGAGAGCAACAACAATTTAGTATAGCTACTAGCAACAATAGTCTAAGTATTTTTCAGCCTCAAATTCTTTTATTCAAGGGGGAGAACTATGATTTTTGGAGCATTAAGATAAAGAGGCTATTTATTTCCCAAGATTTGTGGGATCTAGTTGAGATTGGTTATATAGAATCTGAAAATGCACAAGCGCTTGTCACATTGTCTCAAATGCAATGAGATCGGCTAAATGAGAACAAAAAGGACTGAAAAGTCCTTTTCTATATTTAACAAGGAGTAATGAGCTTACATAGAATTTATGCAACAAAAAAAATCAAAAGAGGTGTGGGATCTAGTGCATATGCATATCAAGGAATATCAAAGGTAAAAAATCATCGTAGAATGCATATCAAGGAATAGAAAAGGTAAAAATCATCAAACTTCAGACACTGAGAAGAGATTTTGAAAAAAATATGAAATACTCTGAATCTATGCAAGATTTTTTTACTTAAGTGATGGGCTTAGTAAATAAATTAGATCTTGTGGGAGAATTTATCAGATCAAAATATTGTAGATTTTTTTTTAGAAGCTTTTTTCCATGTTTTGCTCCCATTGTGATTGCTATTGAAGAATCAAAATATATAATTTTGTTATTAGTTTATGAGCTTATAGGATTTGTTCGAACTCACAAGTAGAGAATGGATAGATCCACTTAAAATATGTTGGACAATATTTTCAAAAAAAGCTTAATATTTCATTGGATAAGGGAAGAGCATCATCTTATAATGGAACAACACAAATTAGAGGAAGACGACGTGCATGTAGAGGAATTAGTAGTGGAAAAGGATTAGGTAACTATAACAACAATAGAGGAAGAGGAAAATACAACAATATTGGAAGATACAACTATAGTAGCAACAAAAGAAGAGGGAGTAGCTACTATGAAAGAGGTGATCAAAATTCTAATAAATTACAAGTTCAATTTTATTATTGAAAAAGGTTTGGTCATTATAAACATGATTATTGAAAAAAGCATGGGAAACATGCTAATTTTTTCAAAGAAAAAGAAGAATAAAACAATTTATCTTATGGTTTTGATATTACAATTTTTTTTATGAAGTATAGCTTTTGGATAGCGACAGTAGTAATGATATCAAAAAGAACAAAAATATATTTTTAAATATGGATGAGTATGTCAAATATTAAGTTAAGGTCCAGGGCAAACACACCATTGCAGGTATGAAAAAACAAGGTGAGATAAAGTTTACTCATGATTTTTTATATGTTCCTGGATTGACTCATAATTTGTTGAGTATAAGATAGCTTATTGAAAATGTATATTCTACTATTTTTAAAAATAATGAATGTATTATCTATGACAAAAAATGTAGCAATTGGATTGAAGCAAAATTCAATATGCTATAAAACAAATTTTTCCCTCTTAGACTTTCATATGTAGAAACTCAAGCTGTAAAAGTAGTATTGAATGATGATTATTGATTATGGCATATGTGGTATGGACATCTAAATTTTCAAGGGTTAAAACTACTATGTCAAAAGCAAATGGTCAGAGGACTACCATTCATTGAATGAGATGATCAAATTTGTGAAGGTTGCATTTTTGGTAAGCGCCATTGAGAGTCTTTTCCAATAGGAGAGGCATGGAAAGCAAATAAACCACTTGAATTAGTACATGTTGATATTTATGATCCAATGCAGACCTTTTCACTCAATAAAAGTAGGTATTTTATCATTTTTGTTGATGACTATAGTGAAAGAACTTGGTTATATTTCATCAAATAAAAGTCATACATTTTTTATATCTTTTAGCAATTTAAAGAAAATATAGAAAATCAAAGTGGTTGTTTTTTTAAGACTCCATATATAGATAGAGGGGGAGAATTTACATCTAATGAATTTCAATATTTTGCAAGAAGTATATTATTCAAAGATAATTGATTGTAAGTTATAATCAAAGACAATGGAATGATTGAACATAATAATCATGTAATTGTGGATATGGCAAGAAACATGTTCAAGGCGAAGGGTCTTCCCAATATTTTTTGAGCTGAACTAGTAGCCACATCTATTTACTTTCTTAATAGAATTCCAAAAAAAAGTGTAAAAAACATCACTCCATATGAGGTATGGAGTGGAAGAAAAGCATAGTGTGGCTCATATTGAGTTGTTTGGCTGCATTGGTTATGCTTATATTTTTGAATAAAAAAGGCAAAAAATTGATGATAAAAGTGAAAAATATAATTTTACTAGCTATAGTGAGGAGACAAAGGGTTGTAGATTGTATAATATAGTGACAAAAATCTTGATAGTTAGTCATGATATAATTTTTATTGAAAATGATACATGGTAATAGAAAGGAAGCTTACAATAAGAAAAACTAGCAATTGTGAATATATAATAAGATGCTTAATTTTATTTTATCAGTCATAACAACAAATCAAGTTCTACTTCTACTTATTCATCAAGCTCAACATTTCCTTCATCTAGTCCTCCTTCAAGTCCTCCTCCTCCAAGGAAGGTAAAAAATCTCAAAGAAATCTATGAAATAACCACTAGTCAAATTATGAATTTTGCTTTATTATCTCATATTTAGGTAGAACCTAGATATTTTGAAGATGCAATGAAGCATGAAATGGAGTAAAGCCATGGATGAGAAGATTGCTACCATATAAAGGAATGAAACATGGGAGTTAGTATATTCTCCACCAAAAAACGATATGATTGGGCTTAAGTGGTTCTACAAAACAAATATAAGGCAAATGGATCCACTAAAAGACACAAAGCAAGATTGGTAGCTATAGAATTCTCACAATAGCTAGGTTTATATTACAATTAGATATATGCTCCTATTGCAAGGTTAGATACCATAAGAACTTTTTTGGCATTAGTTGCACAATTTAAGTGGCCAATAAATCAATTTGATATTAAATTAGCTTTTTGGAATGGTTTGTTGGATGAAGAAATAATTGTTGAACAACCACCAAGATATGAAGTTCCAAAACAAGAAAAAAAGGTTTTCAGGTTAAAAATGGCTCTTTATAAACTTAAGCAAGCACCAAGAGCCTGATATAGCAAAATAGATGGGTATCTAAAGATAAATGGCTTCAATAAGAGTGAAAGTGAACCTACACTCTATGTCAAACACAAAGGTATAAATTATTTACTTATTGTTTACTTGTATGTTGATGATTTGATTTACATTTTGGTAGTAACAAAATATTAATTGAATAATTCAAAAAAGCCATGAAGAATGAATTCGAAATGAAATACTTGGATGTGATGCATTAATTCCTTGGTTTAGAAGTAATAAAATTGAATGATGGAATTTTTATCTCTCAAGAAAAGTATACATTTGATTTGACTCACAAGTTTAGAATGAAATTTTGCAAACCAATGAACACACCCTTGAATGTGAGTGAGAAGTTAGTCAAGAATGATGGTAGTAAAAATATTGATGATATTTTATTAAAAAAGGAAAGGTAGTTCCCGATTCCTCTATGTATAAAAAACAAAAAGATTTATGCTATACTACAAAAAATCTTAGTTGGCAGTCTTATGTATCTTACTACCACTAGACTTGACATCATGTATGTTGTAAGTTTGACTTCAATATTTATGCAATATCCGAGTGAGATCCTTTTTTGTACAACAAAAAGAATACTCATGTATATTCATGGTACAAGAAATTTTGGTATTTTATACACATCAATTGATAACTTTGGATTGGTTGGATATATTGATAGTGATTGAACATGATCCATTGATGATTAAAAAAGCACTTCAGGAAATGTATTCATCTTAGGATCAGGTGTGATTTCTTTGTCCTCAAAGAAGTAGACAATAGTTGTACTATTAACAATAGAAGCAAAATATATTGCAGTAGTATTAGCTTTATGTTAAGCAATTTGGTTGAAGAGGATTTTGGCAAATTTGAAGTTTGAATAAAATATGACAATAATTATTCATTGTAACAGAAATTCAATAATTATCATAGAAAATAATCCAATATCCAACAATATTATTAAGCATGTTGATATCAAATACTGTTTTATTAGAAATATTATGACAAAAGGTCAGATTGAACAGATTTATTAAAAATATTGCAGTAAAAAATCATATTGAACTAAAGTTTTGCAAAACTAATAAACAAGTTGTTGATATATTTAATAAAGCATTATCCATTTATTTTTTTTATATAAGAATTAGACAGATGCTATATACTACCGCATTAAACATTAAAAGAGAGAAGGATAATATTAATGCATAATAGTAATAGATACAACATGGCTCATAATATCCAACCTAATTTTGTACTACTACAAGATGCAAAATGACAGCAAATATGAACTTGCAATTGTAACAGGATTGGCATGCATGGTCTGTCCTTGTTATAAATAAATTTTCTAAATGATGTCTATATTAATACAAAATATACCTGAAGTAAATTCGGTGGCTATAAAACAAAAATAGAAGATAATTGCAGATGTCTTTTATATGTATTACTGGTGTTAACGACGGATTTTCCTACTGAAGTCATAGGGAGTGTATATTAATGTGCTGTTTTTTTTTGTTGGAAGTGTATGCAATTTCTTAAAGAAATAAAACTTTTGTTGCAGCAACAATGTGTGTCCATGTTTTTTATTAATATTTTATTTTACGGAGTCGTATTTTTTATCTGCAAATCCAACAATTACCTATCTATATATTATACCTAATGTCAAGAGGAATACAGCCTTACAACTTTTAAAGCTGAAATAGTCCTATCCACTTGTATCCTTACGGTTATTGTATTTTTTATGTTTTATTTTTAAACTATGATGTTAAGTGTAAATTCCTATGTATCACTCTAGCATCACCTCATATCCTTCACCTTGAACAATGACTGGAGGCTACAAGTCCTGTTCTAGAGGGAACCCGAATATTCAAATTCAACAAGGCGGGAATGATCAAGTTTGAGTTTCTGGAGCTCTGGACACCACGGATGGTGCAGGTCAGGGCAATAATGCCGATGGTGACAACCTTCTCGCTAAAAGGGCTTCTCTAGGAAATTTTTGGGGTGATGAACCCCCTGATAAGAGGGTTTCCTAGAATTTTGACCTACTTTTCTCTGAGAGGCTCAACTCTTCTCCTATGTTGTATGGTAGCGGAATTCAAGGGTCAGGGATAAACATAGTTCAAAACAAGGCTTCCCCTGTTCAAAGACAACCTGAAAACGTTTCTCACCCTGAGAGGAATTCGGAAAAATCCTTCGCCCAATATTTTGGATGGGATCCCAAGATTACCCTGGTAGATCCTTCGCAGCCTTTAAAGGCTGTTGGTTCAAAGGTGCTTATCCCTGATAGCATTGCCAAAAAATACCTCTCTACTGAGTCGTACAACCTTGTCGACAAGGTTATAGGAGGTAGGCCCAATCTGGAGGTCATTCGATCCTAGGCTAGATCAAAATGGAAACCCCATGGAACACTTAAGATCATTTGTCTAACTAGAGGCTTCTTTGTCATACGTCTCAGTGATAGCAGTGACATAAGCCGTATTCTCATCGGGGGCCCTTGGTTTTTGGGTAGGAGAAGTTTATTCCTACGTAAATGGGACCTTGAATTTAACCCAGATACTCAGTCCATTAATTTTGCTCCTATATGGGTTCAACTTCCAAACCTCCCATGGCACTATTGGCATTATGATATCTTAGCAGCCATTGCTTCCACTATCGGTACGTTGGTTGCCATTGACCACTCTACCCTGGCTAGATCTTGTATGACAGCTACAAGAATCTAATTTCACGCCAATCTCGACTCAGCCCTTCCAACCTTCGTGGAGCTTGAACACATCGGGTTTTATCACAAGCAGGTAGTGGAATATGAAAATAAACCAATCTACTATGTGGAATGCAACACCCAAGGACATTTGAGGAGTCAATGTCCTTCACTAAGAGCCAAAGTTGCTAAGACCAACTACGAAGCGCAAGTTCCTCTCGCTCACAAGAAGAATTCAACAAGAAAAGAAGCAGAGGAGATACAGTCAGCTGACCAGGGGTGGAAATTCGTTGGTCCTAGAAAAGGTGCTCGGTGGAATAGAGGTCTACCTTCTGGTAACAGAGGAATTGTCATAAGCGAGAATGCCCAAGCTCGACTTGCTCAACCAGCCCCTAAAACTGCTGGAAGAGATAAGAAATTGGTTACCATTCCTCCTTCTCCTGACTCAAGTGATGAAAGTGGTCATATTAATGATAGTCCAAACAAAATCTCAGTGTTACTTGATATAACCAAT